>JAHZNE010006921.1:0-45690 GCA_027744055.1 Callyntrura sp. NNG-2020
GCTTTAAAGGAAGTAATTGTGTAAGTGTACAGTAATTTAGTGGGTTGGTACATTCCCATTTTGCATTTATCTGAAAGATGATGATGATATACGGTTTCAGCGTAATGGGGTGTTTTTATGGTATTTTAAGCAAAACCGAGCATTTTTGCATTGTGGAATTGTTTTTAAAAAACTGTTTTTTGTTGTTGGTTGAGAGGAATACTGTGAGAAGGAAATAAAATAATGTGTGCTCTTAAGTGGCTCGTTTGCGGACCTTTGCAATTGCAACGACCTAAATCGATATTTTGTTTCAAAAGTGCATTTACGTTTTCTGGTTTTTTTGGTGATGTGCGGTAGTAAAAGGTGGTCATAAATGGGCATTTACTATCTACTTAAGATTGAAGCCAGCTTTAAAATTACCTAATAATTTGAATTTTACTCAAAAGAGAACATCATCATTATGGCGGCGGCGGTGGTGTAGGCTACAAATCAGTTTCATAATAGCAAGGTGAGCCAGTTTTTTTTTGCAAAGTGTCCATTTATCAAAGTAAAGGAGGTTTCAAACCGGGCAATTTTGGTAAGATTGAAAAATTGAAAAATCTTATCCGTTGCATAAACGGTGTGATAGCTTTATACTGTGAGCTGTGTGCTACATTTTCAGCTACCCTTCCTCCGATGCACTGATATTTAAAGTAAAAGTAAAGTGGAGCAAAAATTTCATATTTAGTTTTGTTGATACAACTAATTAAGGAAAGCTGCTATCTTACTGTTGATATCTCCCTTAAAATTTGGAAAACTTGAATGTAAAAGAACAAAAGTTAATCTGGAACAAAAGAAATTAACAAAAAATATTTACCTGCTCTTTGTTGTACTGACTGTAGCTGTTTAAATTTTACTTTTATATTTTTGCGCAAAAAGTGGATATAATCTTGGTTTCGGCGTTGATAAAGACGTTTTACAAAATTTACAGTGATGCTGACACCAAAAATAGGAAAAATACAACACACACTCCATTTTAGTATTTTTTTGCAATAAATAGCTTCATCCCTCGTAAGCAGCACTATTAGCGTATATTTTATCCTCTCGACATAACAATGAGCGCTAACTAAAAAAGATTGTACATCACGCAAAACATTTTTATAATTTGCCTACACACAAAAACGCCCACGCAATGAATCTCGTCGATTGCCTTCGATAATCATCATTCACGAATCTTCTTCCCAGCAGCAAAGAGAGCGTTGGTTGGTGCACACAGTGGAGAAAAGTCAATTTGCAATTATAAAATAAGTCTGAAGATGATGCTGATGATTGACAGAAAACATCGCCCTGCAAAAAAGACAGTACCTACCTACTACGTTGATTACGTTTATGCCACAAAAAAAATACAAAATGATGCTGGCATCGTTCTAAAAACATGCACAACTATGTAATAACTCAAATCAAAGCCAGTGCTCACATCTCCTATAAAAATTATTCCGTCTCAAGAATAGAAAATGGAATGGAATGATGATGACTTTGAAACATAATTTGTTTGGGCAAGTGGGGATGTGAAATGGGCGGACTCCAAACAAATTTCTTCAGGCCATAAATAATTATCAGAATCAAACAAAACCTTTGCACACACACACATACATACACACTCGTATCTCTGTACTTTTTTCACAGGGAGTTTAATGTACTAAACAGTCCTGTGTAATGTAAAGCAAAATACGCGAACAATGAACAACAGACGATAATTTGCAGAAGATGCTCACCGAGCACAAACAGCAACATATAAATATAAACAGACATGTAGTAATAATGTATATTCATGCGGCGAGATGATGATTCATGCGGAAATGTATTTAGGCATGTCTACTGGCTTATTGCTGGAGATGGAGAGAGAGAGAGGGAGAGAGAGAAAAAAAATTGGCAAAGTCAATATCAAATCTTTTAGTTTTTTTACGATGGAGATGATGATCATCATCATTGGTAGACAGAGTACACCTCGTAAATAGATGATTATGAAGACGACGATCACTACACACATATATATAGCAGCCCTGTTGTAAAACCCATGCAACGCAGCGTGTTGAACGATGGTGATGATTTGATGACGATGATAAGATTGAAGAAGACGCAGAGAATAACACGATTTTTTCTAGTCATAAAGATAGATAATGCGAATTATGTGCTTATTTAGGCGTGATGTGATGCCTTTGCAGAGAGAGAGAGAGAGAGAGATAGCAATGCGTTTAGCACTGTTAGTCACGGATGACGTTACGTTATAGCAAACCACAAAGGTTTAGAAGACTCCACGTTAAATTTGCCTCACCTGTTCCCTATGAATGGTCCCCCACCAACCTTTTTTGGCTTCTCCATTTCTTGAATGATTAACAACGCAAAACAGACCTTAGAGCGGAGGCAAATAGCAAATAGCCACAGGAGTTTTGCACGGAGACTCTCTTCTTCGTGTCTGCTTCTACTGCTGCTGTTGCTGTGAATGAGGAGCGTCAACGAAGCATGACGACAAATGCTAATTTATAATTCAATCCTATTGTTGTATCATCATCGTCTCATCATTCCTCCTCCATCAAAAAAGATGAAGTATTACGCTTTTAAGTAAATAAATACAATAGAATTGACAGGCGAATAAAAAAAGGTCTGTTTTTTTCCTATCCGCCTATTTTTGCCAATGTCCAATTTCTAATGTAAATTTTAATCCATCTTGGAAAAGAAGCAGAAGAAAAAGGAAAGTAGCAAAAACGCACGTAGAGTCCACTTTACATTTTAGAAGAAGACCATTGTGGGATGCTAATCTGTCAGATTGGGTTTACATTTTGTGCGAAAAATAATGCAAGTGTATTAATGTCGAGCACACAGCAAAGTACATTTCCATGTTAAACCTTTCTAACCACCAGTAGAACAACAGCGGCAATCAACTCTCTGGCTAAAAAATATTTTGGGCGGTAGAGAATGTGCTATTGTGTTCCTTAGAAAAGGCAGCAACTGGAAAAAACGTTTAAAAAATAATGATTTTTTTTCACTGCCAATAAACATTTTTGCAATTTGCTACCTATACATCTCTGCAGTATAATTATCATTATTTTTATTGTGCTGCGGATTACACACTGTAGCAAGGCTGCTGTTACGTTATGGTTATTGAGTTAATGATGATGCTGATGATGATGATTAATGATTAATGGATTTAAATAAATTACCAGCCAGATTACTCACTGGTTTTACAGAGGATGAATAGAGAATTATACGTGGTTGCGTTCTGTGTGAAAAATGACTGGAGTCCTTATATGGAACTACGGCGGGGACGAGTGTAAGAAGCATTTTTTAAAAAGTTGGGTACATCGCTCACATTTTTAAGCTGGTTGTAAGCCTGACTTTGCGACAAGACAAGGAAGGCTGACAAGCATAAAATAGAAGAAAGGGAGTTCGGCTAATTTGCCTTTTGAAAAGTGTGAAAATATCGTTGTGGTTTTTTGTGTGTGCGTTTATCAGCTTTGAAGTGGTGGTGGTATCGCCGTATGTATGTTGTGTGTAGGCAAAACATATTCAAGGGAAAATGATACGAAGGTCCAGCAACAGGTAGATAGATAGCAGTAGTTGAAAAAAAACGAGCGTATTTTATTTATTTACATACTTAAATCTGTGGCTAGTTTGGTCATTGCTTTGAAAGAAAAAGAAAGCGTGTCTTGTCGTGTCGTCTTGTAGTTTTATAGTAGACCAGCCACAAAGATGATTTCATTCTTGCTGGGTTGCTCATATATTTATACCCTCATGTCACTCGTGATGACATGGTTTGCTCATGGCTAATAATGTGCAACGTGCAACCAAAGATGATGATATAACACGGTAAATGGCTGATGATGGCAAACTTCCATTTTGTAAGTAAATGTGACCTTGACAGGAACAATGAATAATAATAATAATGTACCAGTTTACCTGTGTTGCTTTGGCTGTTGCTGCTGGACTGGCAGAAATAATAATGAACAGTGGTACATAGGCACGAACCGGTCGTAAATATCTGCGTTTTATCGTGGTTTTCACCTTTGCAGCTAAAGAGCATTTACAACTGCGCTGAAAAGAAACAGGAGAAGGGGTGCACAACAACTCACGTCAAGTTTCTTTTTGGCACAGAAAAGGAGAGTTTAAATGAGCAAGAGGGGGAGGGCAATAAGCAATGCTATTGAGGAGGATCATGCTAAAAAATGACTAATTTTTTGCGTAACTTTTTAAAGGTCTCAAAGTCATAAAACGAAATGGTTTTGAGGAACACTAGGGGGAAAAACAAGTGCAAAGGTTCATTTTCTGGAATTAGTCATACTTAAAATATTTTGTCTCGCTGGTACTCTTTCAGCTCGCTATATATTAATACGATTATGAATATGAAGCAGCAGAGCAGAGGCACTCTGGAAAAATGGAAGAATGCAGTAAAGCAACTTATTGTTGTAAAATCATATATCTGTGTATTTTAGCAAGAATGTGGGAAAAGCCACACCTTTGTCGGTGATTTTCGTTCCTTTTCAATTGCATAATAAATACATCAGGTAACTTGATAAGTTTAAATGTACCTATTATTATCCATGATGTTCAATCGGGCATCGCATAGGTAAATAGAATGCTGCTGCTGTGTGGGGTGGACGAAGGCAATTTTAGGTACTTACTTTGTGTACAGTTGGGGAGGGAAGTGTTTCGCAAACTCTCATGTGGTCAATAGCATCTCTCGCAGATTTCAGATTTTTCAACCACCTGCATGTCGAGAAACTTTTTGTAACCAGCCAGCATAATACGATTTCGAAGGGGTGAAGCGGTGTGTGTGGAGGGTATATAGTTTCGTATTATTTGACAGGACACATGTATTAGCGCAAAAAGATCCTGAACGCAAACCCGAGGAGAGTTAAGGCGCATTTTAAGGTGAATGTGCATGCAAAATCCGTGTATAAGTTGTAACAATGCCTGTAGGAATGGAATATAAGCAAGAAGTTTAAAATTTGCGAAGAGAAAAGCAAATTTTTGCAGGTGTGATTTCTGGGAAGGTCGATATTAATTTAGTTTTTTTATTTGCGATTCGATAGGAATGTGGTATTACACGTAGAGAAAAACCGGCTCATTTTCCTTTTGTAATCAGCTTAACCAACAAGCAAAAAATATTTCTTTGAAACCCCCAATCCTTTACGTCTTGTCTGTATCTACTCAATTTAAATTAAATTTCCATCATCATCGTCAAAAATCATTCATATTATTCGTTTTGACTTGAAATATTTGGGTTTAATTAATTTATTACTAATGTGATTGCAGGTGACGGCTATCCATCTTACCCAATTTCGCCGTCTGTCCACCACCTGCGTGTATCAGTGCAAGTGAAGCAATCCCACAAACTGTTGTACAGTGAACACAATTGAGTGAAAAGAAGAGGACGAAAAGGATTAATTGGAGCATTTTAATTTCGCTTTCAAAACAACCCAACGCAATCAAGACGGATTTCAAAATCAGCCCTCCTACCGTCCCAATCAAGAGCACCCAAAAAATAAAGTAGCCCTCGGTTGCTGTTGCAACACGATACGAGTCTCTCCACACATTCAAAAGGTAAGAAGAAGATCACTCTCTCATTAGAATCATCCTTATAGTCATGGCTTTGACTAATTGCTTTAATTAATTATTGAGTTATTGCTTTAAAAGCCTTAAAAGAAGAAGCTCTACACTATTGTTGCTGGCTGTTGTTCTACTAGCCACAAATAATTGCTGTACAAGTCATCCTTGTGAGCAGTAGCATTTTAATTAATGGGTCTTCCATTGCACCCACAAAAAATGGGAATATGTACACTTTTATTGGCCCTCTTGTTTTTTCTGTTTTGTTTTTAATATTTTTTTCTGGCTTCACTTCACAGCTATTTGGTAATCATTTCAAAATAATTTATTGCTTTTTTGAACACACAACAGCCGTCAGTGCATCCTCTCTCTCTCTCTCTCAACGTGCATGTTCACATCGTGTGTACCTGTGTACGTGTACTTGAGTGATTGAACCTCTCTCTCTCTTTCTTTCTCTAATTGTAACTAAATCATCATTATCTCCATCCATGCATCGCCAAGAAAGAATAATTGAGACGTTTTGCAATTTTGCAAACGGCAAGGCCGCTGCAGTACATTAAATTGCAATGGCAATAATAGCATACACACACATACACACACTTAAAAAGAATTCGTCGATCACCGATCATCATCCCCATAAAAATGTTTTAAAAGGTCCACAAATGAATCTTACGTCATTTCATGTAGTTAGTAGTAGTAGCAGCAGCCAGTAGTTGTAGTGTCGTCGTATATTTCCCTCTCGCTTCACTCGTCAAACATAAACGTGATGCAGATGACTTTTTTACAACACTGATAACTAATAAACACGAAATATGAACTCCAACTACCATTTACCCCACGACGACGGACGACGACTCATTCAACATTCTATTTAATGACTGCACGGCCAAAAATCCAAAACAGCTGGGCCATTTAAGTGTGTATTGAAGAAAGAGGATGCAACAAGGAATGTCGTTGTTTTTTCGCCTTTGTAAAACGAATGACTCTCTCTCTCTCTCTCTGGTGCATGGTGGCTAGGCCTCATTGTTAGTCTAGGCATATATAAGACATACTCAAACAATCATTTAAAATCCTTCTGCTCAAACATTTAGTGATAATATTTTATATTTTATTTGTTCAGTCACCTTACATTACTTTTTTCTATTCCTTTAGTCCTGTCTCTCTACTGAGCGTCCTCCTCGGTATCCCATTCTTGATGGTCTTGATCATTTCTTCTTTTCTCTCTCTCTATCCCTCTCTCTCCCCTTTCTGTGTTTAAAATGATAAAATCAAGTTAGACAGCAGCTTCACAGCATCCGTGGCAACGTGGCAAATCATTTTGATCGCCAACCTCATCATCCCCTTTACTCTTAAGCGAAATGAACGGTTCTAGTACAAAAGTTCGCCATCCCATTATCATCAATATCATCGTCATCATCATCATATCGTCAGCGGTAAAACAGCCACACAGTCATCATTACATTTCCATTCATTTTCTTTTTCAATCATCATCATCATCATCGTCGTCGTCGTCGTCAAATCATGAATATTCTACTCTGATGAACTGAATAGCTCCCGACATGATTATCATCATCATCATCCTCATCCTCATCTTAAGAAGTGGTGGAATGCGTTCATGCAGCATAATAAATGCAAAAATCAGCTCGGTCCTCTCTGCACTGTTGGGTAGAAAAGTGCGCATGTTCCCTAGATGTTTGTGTTGTGTAGCACGGCAAGTGAAACTACTACTGCCGCCAGCAAAAATATTTTGAATTCAATGCAAAAATCTCCTTGCAATGTGGAATGTTGTTTGTTGCTTCGGATATGCACGTTGGAAAATCCTGCCTGCACAGATGGCAAAGTGTATTGCATATTATTATTATTATTATTATTGCTGTCTATTACTACTATTATTTTGGTATTGGCAACTTAAATCCCACTACTACTACATACCTGCCTAACTTAAAGGTAGAGGTAGGTAGCAGGCAGGCAGGCAAGCAAAATTATTATTCTCAAGAGGGAGATGACGATTTGAAAATACATCAAGGTATGCGCAATTATTATTGCCATTATGCATGGATGCCGAAAAATATGAGTGAGGATGATGTTGTCTAAAGTTGATGAAACATTTTGCCAAATGCATACACAAAAATAATGCATCTCTCTCTCTCTCTCTCTGGCTAGAAAGAGAAAAATAAAATTCAATATACAATGCAATATGTATACAATCAGTCGTCACGTCAGCTCTTTACTTTTTTGACTTTTCAATTCATCTCCACTACACCATTATCATCATCATCATCATCATCATCGTGGTCGTCGTCATTCGCAGGTATTTGTGTATTTGCCGAGAGTGTGTGGCTGCCTGCCTTTTTTACTAGACACATTGTAGCATGTGTATAGTAGTAGTAGATATCTATAGGGATATACTTTTCGCCAGTCATCCATCTCAAAAAAGGGTTGTGAAGAGAAGCAATCAGTTTCGCTCTTTTACCTGCAAGCTCTCATTCTCTTTAAATCGAGAATGTGTTTGTGTGTGTAGGCTCCTTTACAATCTTCTCGTCTAGTTGTTGCTACATTGTTGCGGATTTTATTAACATAGGACAAACGACGACGAACAAACGAACGACAATGCTCTACTCTGCTGCACAACAGGTCATCATTATCATCATCATCCTCGACATCGTCGTCGTCATATCGTTATGACGACTGTGTATGACGAGGACTCATATATTTTGCAAAATGCAAAAGAAGCTTATTACCTGAAGATGGGGATGAGAGGACGATGGTGGTGATCAAAGCTGAAATCACGAGGATGTTGTTTTGTTTGTTGATGATCCTTTTTGGCGAAACAGTTGTTTAGTTGGCCCTTTGTCGTCCTCCACATCGCATCATCATCGGTTGCCTTGTGAGCGCAGATGATTTCCTCTCCTCTCTGCTGTGTTTGTAGGGAAGATGAAGATAATTTGGTTTTGTACAGATCAACACGAAATAAAAATCTAATCTAGAATGTCAGTGTCGGCATTCAAAAACTTTTTTTTTTCTTATTCTTGAGAGCGTGACCTGGTCAGGTATTATTGGTAGAGAGTGAGAGAAATACATACGAAAAGGAAAAATTGGGAAGAAAAGAGAGATTTTTAAAGGTTGTTTGTAACGAAGACGTGTTTACGCAAGGGCCGCCACGCCAGCCACCTTCGCCGCCGCCGTTAGTGAGTAATACAGTACTAGATATAACGGCAACAAAACAGACGCGAGTAGGAGGAGGTGAACGTGGTGAAGTTCATCAGAGACTGTGTGTGTATGTGTGGTGGTGGCTCTATGACGATAATATATAATGACCAAAATTTTTCTTAAGAACGATCCGAGAGTCGCCCTGATGATAATAATGGCAGAGTGGTGGTGGTGGTGTATGTAACAGCAGAGGTTGCTGTTCATGTGTCTTGATTTTCGTTTTGGTTGTTTAGTCAGCGCTGAACTGTTGACGAAATCAGAAGCGCGTGCTGAGTCATTCATTTTCGTGGTTGCATGCCAACCAGCTGCACCACTACTACTACTGCTGTTGCAGCGTTGTTCACAATTTTTCTTCTTCTGGTACTTGCATAATACATGAGTGTTGTTGAGCCATAAAGGATTTTTTCAACAAGTGGACGTTGTAAAACATTGGAACATTTTTCATCGCATGGAGTGCCTAAGGAACTGGAATATTTTTTAAAACTTTTTCTTTCGCGGTGAGGCAACGTATGAATTGGTGTTTGTGCAATTTTAGTGTCGTAAACAAAGGATACATAAATGTTTAGAGTGGTAGTAAAGGTGCTCGAACTTTTGAACATTTTGAATTTTTGGCGCTTTTCCATACTCTTGTGCAAATGATTTTCTCGGAAATTTATGCCCTTTTAAATGCACCTCTCTCTGGCTGATTCATTAACTCGTCAAGTGAGGAATTCATTAAGATATTTATCATCGAGCAAACGTTTCGAGTTACTTGTTTAAAATTGCGAAGACACTGTTTATATTTCCATATTTTTCTAATTCTAATTTGTTCGCTCTCTCAGTAAAACCCTGTTCAAACCCTTTGGTCTCCAGTGTGAAGTGTCATTTGCATAATTACTTTAAATGCGCGTAGTTTTTTGCCAAAAGGAGAGAAAAGTATGCTCTTACACTACCTGCTAATGTTTTTGCTCTACCTTGGTGATGTTTTATTTAGGGAGGCGTAAGTTTGTAAAAAAAGGGAAGAAATTATAGGTGCAATTAAACAGTGAACCAGACGAAAAGAATGAACCACGAAGAAGTGTACTGTTTAAAAAAGGTGTATTTAAAAACTAATCTAAATTCGTATGCACTCAAGAACACACTATTAAATTATGCAAATTGTCCACTCCTTTTCAAAATAAGGTAGTAATACATCTCTAGTGTGCCAAAACCCTGTTCATCATGCGCCGTCTCTCTCCCCTCTCTTTCTCTCTCTGACATCATCGTAGTCTCGTCGTCGTTCTCCTCCACTTGTCAAATGACTCAAACTGTCAAATCAAAAACCAAACCAAAAAGGTTTTTCTCGTCACCACTTAAGCTTTCCTAACGGTTTAAATAGTTTTTGACCTTTTTTTCTCGTGATATTCGCTAAATACCCAGCCAGAAAGCAGAAAACATCCTCCTGAGTGCCGATTTGCAACGACAATACCGCTCTTCTGTTATAATAATTTTTTGTGTGGTCAGTGTAGAATCCTAGAGACGTCCACCGCTGCCACCACCACCGCTGTTGTCCCTTTTGTGACAGAACTATAGAGTGAAGCATTAAGAGTATTAACAAAGGTTTATTTCGGGACATCTTTAGAACGTCTCTTACTGATGTTATCATCCGTGAATTATTAACCGTTTGTTCTAAAGGACGCACTCTGCCTGCTTGTGTGTGTACAAGAAACTTGTGCAAAGATCTAGATCAACAAAGCATTATTGCGGTACCTCTCTTGCTCTCTCAAATCTCGAAACCATCACCAGCAATATTTTTTCTTGACGTGGTACACAACTGCCATTGTTACAGTTGACTGTTGTCGTTGTGGTGGCAGTGGCACTCGGTGATGGAATTATTATGAAAATGTAAGCTCTACTACTAACAAACAAGCCCAGCAAAAAAGGTGGATTTACAAGTTTTGCGTAGGCAGACAAACATTTAGACACATTTAGCAATTCCGCGTGTTTCTCTTTTTTACAACTTGGACCGACCTAGTCGAAGGGTCTAAAAAGAAGTGGTCAGTGTTCGCTCGTATAATTATATTAAGACCTATCATTTCATTGTGTTACTGCTCTGGTTATTCCCTTTTTTTCTTCAGGACAGGATTACAATATCTAATAATAGCAAACACACAAAAGAAATGTTATAATCCTGATCAGAACATATTGAATTTCTATTTCTGTTCATTGCCAACACGATACGTCTCGTTGTCATAGTCGTATTTGCGTCAATTGTTGTAGTTAATGTTTCTCGTGTTTCGATATCAATTTTTATTACCTACCACGTTACAAACTGCGTACAACAAGGCTTTTGTTGTTGGGAATTTACTTCCTTCTTCGAACATTTTCTTATCCAATCTTTCTACTTCTACTGATTCGATACAACTCCTCGCTGTTCACTTCACACTACTACTACTCCGGTCCAATCATATTTTTTCCTTTCTCAGCCTATTTATCATTTTTGATTCGATTACACGATGACATTCCATTCATATACATTATTTGACTTTGCTACCTGATTTTATGCCCCTGTTTTTATCGCTTCATCATCATCGCCATTGCAAATTGCCAGCCAACGTCCACGACGAACAAAAATCGTCTTTGCTACTACTGCCCAGTATGTGTACCTAATTTAGAATTGTGTTTTACCGTCGTCGTCGTCATCATCATCACTGGCGGCAGCAGGGAATAAATATTTTATCAATTATCAACCTTATTACCTCTTTGTCTATTTGAATATATCACACTCACACACACGACAATAATGACAACACGGATAAACAATGTAAAAAACTGGGTGTAACACGGACCAATAATAATAATAACAACAACAGCAACATCTCTGGTTATTATCACTGTCTCCCACCACGACGACGAAGAGCTTTTAACCATTTGCATTTGAAGAGTCTTCAGAGCGAGACAGAGAGAGACAGGAATGTGCTAAAGTTAAAATACAAAAGTGCTTTTTTATTGTAATGAATGAATCAACTTACAAAAAAAGGTGTGACGCGGATCGACATCGTTTCTTGCTAAATGGAATGCGCAACAGCAGAAGAAGAGAAAAAAATCTCAAGAGCAAACAATAAATATCATTTGCGCGACACTATCTCTAAATACTATTGCTACCACCATCACCGCTTTGTTGTTGTGTTTTCGTTTGCACAAGGCAGAGAGCTAGAGCAGAGCAGAGAAGACATATTATGTGCATGTGTGTGCGTGTGTGGCAGGCAGGCGGTGTGGTTTTCTGTCATTATCAGTTTTTTTCTCTCATTTTTCTATTTAATGCGTCTGATTATCCCTGCAATTGGAAGGTGACTCTCCCTTAAATCATTTTTGTGAATCAACAATGCCATATGTGACTGTCAGTTTTTTGTCTACTCTATTGTTATAACAAAAGAAGATAATAAATAAGAGTAGCTTAGTAATAGCATCTTTGTATGTAAAGAATGTAATTTAATAATAATTACATGTCTCTGATGTTAGTTTTTTAAACAAAAAAAGAACTTTGAGATAACAGCAAATTAATAATAAAGATCCTGGTAAAGCAACTGTCGTCTGTCGTGTAAACGACAAAAAAAACATCGAGAAACATGCAGAGTCACAGCAGTCATCATCATCATCACCATCACCCCCATCCTCATCATCGAACCAGCAGAGAAAATCCCGGGGGAGGAGGAAGGGACTTAGAAAGGGGGAGAATGTTAAAGATGCCATCCCATCCCAGGAGTAATGGAGGAAACAGCCCAATGGCGTATTTCAGTATGTCACTTTTACGCTTAAATAAAATTATCTTGTCTGTTAAAAGTAAAATTTGTATAAAGTCTTGCGTCACTCTCATATCCGCTATTTTAAGAACGGTACCGCCTTGCTCTGCGGTTTTGACGAAGTCCCTGGTTTATTGAGGTGGATGAAAATATTGTAGTTTGCTCGTTCCATTTTGAAAACAAAACTCACGCTTGTAATGAAACTAATGATGATGATAACAGTTACGTAAGTCGTGAATGCCTATGATTTTTTTTACTGTGCAGTTGTTTATTATTGCCTGTTGGTATTTATACCTCTATATTTTATTGTTATTCTTGATTTTTGACACGAACTTCAATAATTTCCCGCTGATAACAAACGAGACTGCACTACTTAAACAAAACGTCCTTCCCTTGACTCCTGTGTGTATCTCCGTGTATCTCTATGATTTCGATATTGTTATGCGGCATCTATTTTTATGATTGCAAATTGCAACCGTGACTTTTTTTTCAAAGGAATAAAGATAAAGTTAGCAAAAAGGTTGGAGACGGAGAGAGAATGAGAGAAGGTGAAGCAAACAGGTGTACACAACTTATTATTGAATACGAAGGAGACAGAAGCATATTTAAACGTATTGCGATTACGTTTTGCAATAAATCTTGGTCGCTTAGCGTTCGACTCCTCTGAAAACTAAACCGTCATAACGTGAACGGCAATTCATTATTAAGTCATAAAAATCACTTGTTTATAGGCATCTCGTTTGCTGGCTACTTTTTTACCCTGTGCCGTTACCATTATTTATTGACCACTTGTTATTGTTATGGTAACCTTTGCTGTTGAAAAAGGCGGAGGAGGAGGAGGGAGTCATTGACTATATTTATATATACTCCTTCGAGATGGTCGTACTACACCTGTGAATGTGTAAAGGCCGGAAGAAGATTTATCTCGTCACGTCACGTCAAATGCTTACTAAAATCGTTAACCACCATCACCATCCTGACAGCAGCGGGCGGGCGGGCAAAATATTACCTTACTTACGAACATGGCAATAATGCCACTCTCCTCTCACACTCAGGTCACCTCCCTGAGGAGACGGCTCATTTTTTACGGTATTGGGTGTAATGATGATGATGATGATGACTACGGCTAATAATAAGACAACACGTTTTTTAGAATCCTCTGAAGGAACTGAGTTGTTGAGAGTGGCATAAATGCTTTATGGAAGGTTAATACAAAGTAAATGCCTATGTAAAGGTCAAGTACTATAAAGCTTATAGGTTTAAGAAAAAAGCGATTAGATTTTTGTGATGACTTTTAGGTTTATTGTAAAAACTTTGTGTTGTGACCCTCTCTCGTGATTGTCGCAGTTTTAACAAAGCTGTGTACATTGTTAGGATTGTGGGGATGATGATGATGATGACAACGACTTTGTTGCTGATGGCAGGTGGGTTATAATAATAATAACAATAAAAGGAGAATGGCTAACGGAATTTAGCAATCTTTTTAAAGCTTTAAAGTTGGAGAAGAAGAAGAAGAGTTGAAGAAGAGAAGAAGCACGCCTTCTTGGTACTTGAAAGCATACATTTTTTATGCGATTATACTTTTGGTGTGTCGTCTTCTTCATCATCATCGTCGTCTTCATGATCGTCATATACCTACCTAGTCGTATGGGCAAAAAGGAATCAGAGAATCCTATCATTCCCATCCCATTTTTGCCATCTCTTTTTGCTCATTTTATTCCTGCTTCTTTGCCATCACCATCATCGTCATCACCACCAGAGATACGAAATTGTCGTCATTAAAAAGTTTTTACACCTTTGCTTTGCCATAAAGTGCAACATTACACGGGCAGACACACAAAGAGCAACCTACAACCATAGGCTTGACGTTATGCCCACATTCCATTATTGGTTTGTTGCTCCGAAACTCGACCAGAGAGCAGAGAAGAGAAAATGTTTGTGTAACAGCACGCACACACACACACTTACATGGGAATCAGTTTGAAAGTCTTGATTTGACGAAGGAGATAGAAAATCGATTTATTTTGGACAATAAAAACGTAAAAGACAGGATAAAAGGGACGAGTAAAGAAAGAGACAGACGGAAAGTGCCGTTAATGAGATTTTTCTGTGGAGGGTAAAAATCGGTGATAATGATGTTCAGATGATCAATTTTGGTGCATGCAAAACAGGGATTGATGTAAAATAAACTGTACGTTGACCATTTCACCTTTTCTGCTTTTCGTACAAAAAAATGCTCTTTCTCTGTCTTTCCACATTAGCCAAAAAATCCTATCATTTGCTTTGTTGCTTTTCTGCGTTTCATAATGTCACGCTGCTGCTGATGATATCATTTTGCTGTGAGCAAACAACAAAACAAGAATAAATTTGAGATGAATCATTAGCTGTGCGCGACGGACAGGATGACGACTCTGTGATAATGGCCAAAGTAATGGCGACTTCAGACAAATTTTCGTCACGCTTTAAAGTGCCTGCAAGTACTATCATGATGACGATGACGCTGAGTATATTTTTTAGAGGAAGGTTGACTACTCCACTGCACTATCCAGTCCATTATGAACATTCATCTTAAATTACAATGAAAATAATAAAAAGTTTAAAGAATTTTATGACCTCTTTTGTCATCATCCTCTTTTACTGGCTCATCATCGTACCCTCTCGCAGTGCCAGTAAGCAATTTGTTTTGTTGTGTGGTAATTGGTAATGGTAACCTATATACATACTTCACTTGTATTTTATTATACTTATGCGCAGCCTAAAGGCTTGGCACTTGGCAGGAATATGTATGGACTACCTTATTTGTTTTGTTTGTGAGAATTGTGTTATGACGTTGGGACTGTCATCAATAAATTGTCACAGTGTGTTACGGGAATCCCTTCAATTTGTGTGCCCAATGTAATGTACACCGACGAGGAAAAGCGCTTTACTCACACACAACACAACTCAAAACTGCTAAATCAATTTTTTTTTATTCCTGAAAGAAACCAGCGGTTAATTAATCATCATTATCTTTAGAAAAATGACTTCTAATAATTTTCTTAGAAATCCTTCATTTTCCCATCATTATTCTTGCAGCCACAACGAATTTGATATCAATTTTATGTTCTGTGCATAATATCCATGTCACTATTGTCCCTGCTACTCTCTGCGACAGTAGCACAGACAAGAACAATGGAGAATGGCAAAAAATACCTTCTACTGGGGATGGTGATGCTGATCAAGCTTAACAATGATTGCTACATTAACTACATTAACATGCATATATATACAATCAATTCATTAATTTCAGTCCTCTATAATTACTTAATTAAAGTAAATATATGACCATGTGCTATTCTATAGAGATTTACACGAATCATATTTTTAGTTGTGGTTACAACATCACAGGTAATTTTCATAATTCCCCTTCTTTTCATCTTTAATGCCAATGTCATGTCTCATCTCACCTGCTTCTATTTTTAACCTTCCCTTCTATAGTAGCAACAAGACAAAGAGATATGGGGAAGAAAAATGACCACAGAATCCTTTTAAACCTCTAATAATAAACCCACAACTTATTCAAATTCTTTTCCCTGCTTGCTATCAACCCACCTGCTGCTGTCGTTCTTATCATCATTAACTTTTCAATCATTATCGTCATCATGATCAACGCCACCACCACCATCACCACAAAAAGCTCAGGTTTCAGTGATTACCTGAGAATCTGATAATCGTCGTGAATCATGATTCATGATGCTCCTGATGAAACCTGATCCTTCATCTTCGTCCTCTTCTCGAAACCTGCTAATAAGACAAGTATTAAAAATATATCTTTGTACACAAACTCCCTGCGAGCTGGTGTGTGTATATACCATCTCCTTTTTTTTCTGTAAAAAAAATTGCAATTTACAGTTACATCATCACAAGTAAGTACAACAGCATGATAAAACGGCAGGTTCACAAAGACGTTCACCACGACGACGATGACGAGGACGATGTTGCTACTGCTGAGCGTGGCCCTAACATTAAAACTTATTGCATTTTCTTGTTGCACTTCTTTATTTGCATTCTTTCCTTCTCTGCCTTCGCTAAATGCAACGTACTATCACAATGCGCACTCCCTAACAACTTGTTTGTTATCCGCCTCTTTGATCGCCATCATCATGATCATCGTCGTCGTCGTAGTCGTCATCTACCAACAAGAGGCAAACACAAAAACCAGAAAAAATAGAGGTAATTTCAGTTAGTAGTGCCAATTGTCAATTTTCATCACAGCAGCGGGAGAAGCAGCAGCAAGCAATAACAGCGGTCTTTGTACCAGCCAAGATAATTTTTTTGCTACTGTGCAATTTTTAAAAGTCCGGCTTTAATCGTCGTCGTCGTCGTCGTGATGATGATGATGATCACATCACATCATTCCTTAATTCGCTACTCTCTGTGACTTTGACCACTTGACTTGATTTATACACTGTGGCGTCCATTATTTTCGTTGGGCATAACCATCATCATCATCATGATCATCCTCAAATAACAATCATTGTCAATAGCAACAACGGAGGAGGATCTCGGCTGTGCACGCCGAAAAAGTGCCGTTGCAAATTTTAGCTTTGTGTGTTGTTGGTTGCTTCTTGTTGTATGTCGAATTGCCGAGAAGTTTTATTATCGCTCAGTTTGTTTTAAGAAATGACACGTCGTCGTGTGCATCAAAATATTTTAACAAGTTTATCTTTACCTGTACAATATATTAGTCAGTAGGCATTCGCAGTTTTAAAGGAGGAATCCAGGAACTAGGAACTGACTTGAAAATGCTGTGATGCCGGTAGGCGAAGTGTAAGAGGGTATATTACGAGATGGAGCATAAATGTGCTCATTATCATTAATCACAGAAGGCAATGCAATGATGAAAACGGAGAAAAGAGGGGGAAAGACCGACAGGCATTATTTTGAGGAATTTTTGAGGTGTTTATAAAAATTATAAAAATTTACCCGAGGGCTATCACCGCACTTACCCCCACTGACGGCACCTGCTGCTGCCTTGACGCCAAAAAATAGTTTGCAAGTTATCAAGTAAGACAATTAAATTTGTGGGTACAAAAAGTTCCACATGGTTAAGAAGAAAAAAAACAGGAGGATTAAATTTTCATAGCAATAAACCTATAAAACAGGTATTTTTTCTCCGTATCTCATTACCATCGTGAATGCAGCTGTTACGTAAAAACAAAACTAGCAAAAAGTGCATTTTTGCATTTTTATATAAATCACATCCTACATTAATTTTATTGCAATCAGTAATCAAACAGACAGCAAGTTGGCGCGAGGAGCACAACACGATGGACGACCAGAAATTACGTGTAACATTTCCTTCTCCACCCGCTCCGCTCTCACAGTGACCATAAAGACGTTGGACGTATAATATGCTGTTGTCCTACAATTTCATTGTGGCTTACTTTTCTTGCACTTTTAGCATTTTGTTGTTTGTTGGACAGATAAGTGATTTCTGATTGGATAATGGATAAACATCCAATTGAACAAAATTGCTATTATGATAGTGTCTGGGCAGAGCGAGAGCAATTGTGCGCCCACAAACAAACTTGTAATTAGCCAGAGGTCAAGTGTCAGTTCATGACGATACGGTGATGACGATGACGAGGGATCATGAACATCTCTGTCTCCCTGGCTAAAAAAAGCAAATAAAATACTATTTGCCAGTTTTGCTCTGATTGGCGTGGTTGGTCAAAAAAGCCCGTAAGGCTTGAAATAACAAGAGGTATACCTACCTAATACCTACACGACATTGCTGCACACTCTCTACATCTTGCAACGTTCTAGTCGATTTTAGTCGCCCCAAAAAGTCGTTATGGTTCATTTTTATTACGTAATAGACCAGCTGTTTGTCCCATAACGTTCTTTCTTCGTCTGATTGGCTTTTTTATGTTGTTGTTGGCTTCCCATTTACCACAATCAAGTCAAATGGCAAGAAAAAATATATTTAAAAATCGACTGTGAAGTAACAGCTTAATAGAAATAATGATGGGCAGGGTATCATTTCTGCTCTTGACTTGTGGCAGAAAGGCCTTTCCAATGGCAGGTTAAAAAGGAAGCATGAAAAATTGATAAATATACCTATCTACCTAGAGAGAGAGAGATAGTAAAAAATACTTACTAAACCAACTAATTGCTGCGAATATGGCACAGTACATTTATAGAAATGCGTGTCTGTGGCCGTCTTGATGATCATCATCATGTTGCCCTGTCGATCGCTGAGAACAAAATCGACTGACATTATGGCAATGGATAAAGAGTATATAGTATTGACCTCGCTGCCGCCGTTTTAATTACTTTTACAGAAAAAAAAACTTTCGTTTTCAACATTTATTACGAGATTAACTTGCAAGAAGGTTGATTGAGCCAAGAAAAAGTGGTTAAAGAACAAAATTACAAGTGACCAGAAAGAGTAAATCAAAAACGTGTCAACCTCGTAACATGCTTGTGTTGTTATTGGAGCAACTGTTATTGTAAAATGGGACCAGGGTATAAGAAAAAACAGTCCTTTGAAAGGACTCCCTTTCAAGTTTTACACATTTTTGCACCTCGTAATAAATTGTTTTTTTTTCGTGGATTGGGTGGTGTTATTATTATTTCGGTGTCGTTCTGTTGTGGGTTTCATTGATGATGATGCGTCTTGACGCGCGTGTTAGTTACTAAATTAAAGCTATCTCGTGGGTATAAAAGATAATGTGGAGGGGTGATTAGATTAGGTTTTTTTCCAAGAAGAAAGTATGTTTCGCGCGCGCCATTATGACGGACGACGACAACGACGACGATGGCCACGAGAGTTAGATAAAAGTGCCAAGTCACGATTTTTCCATTAAAACATGTACTTTTATAGCAAGCCGGATTAAGGCAGGAGCGCGCGTTATTGAAAAAAAAAGTATGCAGAAAAGGTGCTTTACAATTTTTTGACGATTTAATGGATTATTATTTTTATTAAGGTTATAGTTTCTTCTTTGTTATTTTTTCTTGTTGACGAGATCCAGATTTCAGCCAGGAGGTTCAAGCGTGGTGGTGTCGGTGTGATAGCGTGCGAACCAGTTTACAAAAAATAATTGAAAATTGGCACAAAAAAGCGCTCAGTAGTCTGCAATAATTTTGCCATCAATGCAATTTTGTAGCAAGTTACTTCACAGCTAATGATTTAAATGATAGGCTAAACTTTGCCAAAAACGGTCCACGAAAACAGGTGCTTTTCAGTCGTCATCTCGGTGGACCTGCCATGGTATCGCAGCAGTGGGGCCGTTGAGAGGGTGCTGGTACGCAAACGGGATGTCCTCACTGAGAGATTTTTTTCTCTCTGTCGACAATGAATGAAAATTGCATGAATCAACAGTTGTGGTAGCAGTAGCTGCAATGAGCCTAATTGATAATTGCCCAACTCACTCGTAGTTTTGCGATTGCTGCTACCGCCGCGCCGCTATCTGGTGATGTTGCGGCCACATGGTGAATTACAGAGAGATACGTCATCCGTTAAAATCAAATGGTACACGTTAATGTGTGACACGTTTTGTTGTGCGTGTGCGTGTACTACCATATTGTTCCTCTGTGTTGGCAGGCCTGTTATGTAATGATAACCACTTTATACCCCACAGCGAGAAAATATGAATGACGGTTGAATAAAAGGAACTGGCGGTAGGGATGTGGTTAGTTCATGTCACTGGGAGATGACGATGAGACTTTTGTTGATGTTGCTTTGGCAAGTAGGCTATTTATTACGACGACGACGACGACGGTGACGGCTCAAATGGGATATTGATGACGATAAAGACAATGAAAATGAATGGAATTACGAGGTGTCGCTGATTTTTTTTGTTTGAATCGAGCGAGAGTAAAGCTGCAAGTTGCAAAAGCGCGGAGTCCTCCTCTTGCTCTGGGGAAATGCGGCACAGAGGGGAAGGCACAATAGGACGTGACGTGTGTTTAGTTTGCAAGATTTATTAGGTGGTGGAGAGGTAGGTGCTTTTAGAGATCGACAAAATGCACAAAATAGGATGCAAATTAGTAAGCTTGTCTGAATGGGATTTCGATATTGAGGCGTGATGACTCAGGAGGATTTTCCGTTTGAAAACAATAAAAATGTCGCTTGAAAAGGATCAAAAGGATGTAAGATGTAATGTACGTTACATTCATTCATTGCATTCATTCAATTGTGTTGTACTCATTTGCATGCACGGCTTGCTGCTAATACTACTGTGAGTGACACGCTGTGTTTTAAACAGTAGTGGCTTGGGAGATGAGTGGATGGGGTCCATTTTCAAAACGAGACGTGTGGGATTGAAAACGAAAACAAATCATTGTGCAAAAATATCAAAGAGTACAAAGGCAAAGTAATAATATTTTGAAAAAAGGGATAAAACGATTGAGTTTACTTTCTCTTTTAACTGATATGAAGACTCATAAGAGCTTAAAATAAAAAGTTGGACAACCACGGGAGCTTCCTTATATTCACCACGGTGCCACAAAGAGGTGTCTACGCAGAGGTGGCATACATTTTAAACATGTACACACAGGTCACAGACGCAGACGAGCTTGGAAGGTATTGGCTGGAAAAATCTAGATTTTTGTGTGTAGGTACCTAAATATGATCATAATCGTGATGTGGGCAGTGGTATATAGGCGTCACAATTTACAAAAAGAAAAAAAAATGCGTCGCGTGCACTCTCTAAGGGAGACAAACGTTGGCAGGATTTTTTAAAATCCACAGAATTTGCATTTAGTTTTGTGATGATCATGGCCACCCTAAGAGCAAGAGTTGGACCACCGCCGCCTTCTATAATATTTTTTGTGTGTACAGAATTGTTACTTTAAAAATAAAATGTAAATTTTGCGGAGAGTGTGGCCAGATAGTTTTTTGTAAGATCTCTCTAGCACATGAAACTCGTCGCTGTATAGTGGTGTATGTTTAAAAATAAATGTTGCACGTTTAATAATAATAGAGCACCCACTATCATCATCATGCAGAGGAAAATAAGTAGAGAGAGAGAGCGAAATATTTCTTATAAAAAACACGTGTGGTTTTGCTATACTAGTTTATTATCACGATTTTTATTACCTTCGTCATGATGATCATGTGTGTGGATGGATGGACATGTGCAACGTAACTGGTAGTAGGACAGTTTAAAAACGGAATAATTTAAATCGCACGGTATGTCGTGTATGGCGTCACAACGCCACACACGAAATATCAATGCCAACAAAGAAGGTAAACTAATAAGAAATTCGTGAAATGTGAAATGCGTAAAAAATGTCGGAAAATGTCCATTTGCTAAATCCATTTTTACACAGCGCTACGTTTGAGTATTTCTATCCTTCTAATCAATCGGCGATCTTGGCACGAATTCCAATTAACGGCTGTATAACAGTGTCTTTAGTATTCTAATTTAATTTTGGCAGGAATTTCAGTTCGGCACGTGACATAATTTATGCCTGTTGTTGAAATTAGAGGACATTTTAAACGGTCAAAACTGATAAGCAAATTTCGTGTAAATGTTATTTCAGTTTAATTAGATTGGTCCAATTTTCTGATTTTCAATCAGGGACGTTATACCGTTAACCTGATTTGGAGGATATAACGAGGAGTAAATCCAACTAAATCAGCGTGAACATCTTTATTTTCATCAAAGTTATCACAGCATTTGTAACAAGCTAACTTAATTAACCTAACGCGTGTCATTTAAATTAGGTTACATATGGTCGGCGTGATGATCCAAACTGTTTTTGATGCATAAAGCGTGCGCAATGTTCAAACACAATAATTATTTTTACGATCGGAATCTTCTAGCAAAGATGGACGTAAAAACCAGGTAAACATTTGTAGGCACGGAGCACAACCGTAATAAAAGAGCAAGTCAGCTACAAGTGTATTTTTAAATTTAGAATTTATTGTAAATAGACAATGATTTATCCAATAACAAAATACAATTAGTCCTCATTAATAAGCGCTGCTTCATTTATTAAATTAACAGGATTGATGCATACTGTCAAAAATTGAGATAGAATCAATGGTAATGATACCCATCGTGGTCCTCGTTACCAATTACTGCTATTAGCAAGTTACCATAATAATTAATCATGTTATCCTTTACAGCATGACAAAAGTCTTCTCACAAAAATTTCCATCAATTTTCGTCATGTTCCCCAAGTGCTCGTAAATACACAGGAAGACGCGGTCCTTTTTAACCTGCCAAAGTTGACAGGGGCTCTGGCAATTTCACTTTACTATAATTTATAATCTCCTTATTTTATTTACCATTCTCACTTAGAAGAAGAACAAGCAGGCGAAATCAGCTTTATGACAGATCAAAACGATAATAATTAAATAGCACACCTGTCTTGACTACCTCGTCTGACCTGAATGTTGATCCAACGTTCCTATGCAAATCCACCTACATACTTCCCTCTGCTCCGCCGGTGATTCATTTGTAGCATTGTCGTCCTTTTAAATAACGGACGATTGCTGTGGTACATACATTAAAGTGATGATAAGTAGCATGACAGTGGCCAATAAACAAATCCTTTGTCAATGCAACACAATCTATATAAATTGTGTGGCATCTGATAGGGAACACTTGGACTGTCGTTCATTAAACCAATAACTCTGATAGATCATCGTCACCTCAAGGGAAAGTGACCGTTGAAAAGGCCCTTTAATATAGCCTGCATAAAAAAGAAACGACGACAACTTCACTGCGCTGTTCTCTTCTGGGAATTGAATTGATTTTTTAGTTTGCAATGCAAATTCGTCAATGCCTACCAGTCTGTCTCAAAGGGAAAAAGGGGACAGGTCTGTAAATATGATTTTTTTGGGTTCCTCAGACGACGGATGAGACTACACAAAATTTGTGTTGAGAGCGCCCATTCATTTCATTTTCATTCTCCCTCCATTCACATAAATCAGCCAAGAAGAGTCTTCTGTAGCAATAGCAAAATATCCTTAATCAGCTTTTATATTCATTCACAGCAGCTTCGTCATCGCATCGGCAAAAGTCAATTGTATCAAAAGAAGCAATCATTTGAAAGCTCAAACTGCAAATCAACAACAACAATCAACAAGCCAATCACCATATCACGTACACACACACACGTAAATACATATATACCCATTATAAAAGTAGCGATACAAGAACCATTACCATATTCCATAATCGTCAGCAGAGTAATACGTGGTAGCAAAAACTATATACCTAATGGTAATAATAATATATATGGCGGTTGTAAATAATCTAAAGCATTTTTTAATTTGATCTTTATCTCTCTCCCTTTCCCCCAAGAAAGATACTAAATATCTGAATGAAAGGAATGTTTAACAGAAATGACAAGGTAGGATGGTAGGCTGATGGCGTTGGGGGTCTTTTGTAGTAGTGCGCTGTATACAAGGTGTTTACAATTAGCGTTTAGCGTGATTATATGCCAATTTTTTTTGGGACGTGTTACACACGGGGATACAAAATCAGACATGGCAATTCTTTCGGGTGGTTTTATTGCCGAGGGAGTCACTTTTTGCAAGAAAGGGGAACGACACAAAAGGGGAACTTGTATCAAAGGGTTTTTGGTGTAAGAAGACTTTACACGTTTGCGGAATGATGTCAGTCGAGTCATGAACAAATACTGACAATGAATGCGATGATAAACATACAAACCCTGCTTTGGGGTAAGAAGGGGGCGATGTGTCAAGTGCGAATTTGTATTGTATGTGTGTAGAGCAAGGATTGAAAATTAGGTGCTCATTGTGTGTCAAAGCCAATAATACAATGACAGTTTGGTTGATGATGTACGAGTATACAGTTTATTTTATACTTTTCAGCGTGATATCAGTTATTTTCGTATGGGGCTTTTTAAATGTGTGTAATTACGTGTACAACGGCAATTAAAAGTACATTACTGAATATGTGGAGGTTTGCAAAATATTATGGGAATGTGAGTAACTGTTGGCATTCCGTCGTAGTATACTTTCTTTACGAGGCTGATAATTATACAAGTGTTCTGTAAATGCTTTTGAGGCAATAAATAGTCCCATAATTTGCTTCGAGTTATGTGCAACTGCGTTCATTTGTTTTTTAAACCTATTTTTCCCTTGTTCAATGTTGTGTCAACTGATTGTGTATTTAGGCACAATTAGTCAGAGAGGAATTCCGTTACAATTGGCGTTTCTTGTGGTGGTGGCCATTCAGAGTCACATTCCGTATCATTTTTTGCGTGAGACATATTTATGTGTGATTAGGGCGCTTATTTTACAATAAAGACGAACGTCTTGTACGAAAACTGACAATGAGTAATATACGGTTCCATTTTAAGATGGGTACCTTCACACCTCAAGACCGTTTCTAATTCTTCTTCCGCCAAATAAAAATCCAGCTATACCCTATACTTCACACGTATTAAAGGGACGACTCCTTTAGATGAGAGTGTTTTAATTACACGTTTGACGAGCTGAAGGCAACCAATAAATACAAAATATGCCGATGGAACAATCCATTTGTATATCTACATCCTTTTCTAATCTCCTTTTTGTCTTTTATCTGTCGCTGCCAAGTGGCAGTTATAATCACGATGCCTCTTAAAAGAAATAACTTGTTCCCTGTCATCAAGTTATATCATTCCGTGTTGACGACTGGCTTGAATGTGTCATTTGAAGGTAAACTAGTACAAAACTCGATTTAAAGTCCAATAACAGCTGGTTTTTTATAAGCAGCCTAAAGTAATGGATTTCTTTATGCTGTTTTTAATGTTTCTGGTGTACAATAATTATTTTATCTTCCTCCTCCTCATAAATTCCGCTATTACTAATAGGTGTATATATATGTGTATGGGGCAGCAATAAGAAGTAATTACCTTTCTTAATATATTAAAAGAATGCGTACTTAATTACAATGCAATCCTTTTTTAAATATCATTACTATTCATGAGGCATTATATGGTTGCCAATTTAACATGTTACGTAAAAAGGAAAAGGAATTATAAATTTTTGAATGTCATAATAATAAATATTCATCATCATTTTATAATAAATGACGACGACGAAAAAGACGGCATTTCATTTTGCCTAAAAAAGTAATGTGACAATCCCGTCGCTTTATTATTGGCGCTCTCGTATAATAACTGACATACACACACAAAACGCTCACACGCATCAGAAAAAAATGCGAAAGTAAAATGCATGTTTTTTAAAAAGTGAATTTAATAATAATAATAATAGGTATTATTTTTTATAGTCATCATTCTTGACCATTACATTGTCATTCAATTACGGTCGTGTACATACGTGGGTAAACAGTCACCATGGGAGGTTTATTGAGTAAACAAAATGGAAATGGACTGAAAATTAGTGTGGTGTGGTCTGGTCTAGTCTCATCGTAAGGATTACTGTACACATTTCTTGGCGAAGACTCTCTTCTCGATGCTCGTCGATGTTGATCATGATTGTTTTCTGTCTGTGTGATTGTGACTGATTGTTATCATTCATGTTTGTTCTATTTGATTGTTGACGCTGCGATAACAATCGACAATCAAGAGAGGGAAAGAAAGATGTTAAGTGCAGATGTATTGTGTAATTTCTTTAACAACAACAGCCGGTCCATTCTAAAAAGAATGAGCGTGTATAGCTGTTAGCGAAAATTACGGTGACACAGAGTAATGCTAGCATTGCGGATGAAGGGAAGCTTAATTGCTTGAAAAATTAGTTGTAGTTGTACCATAAATGACGTTGATGTGTAGGGGCATGTATACTACAAGATGAAGTTTTCAGGGCTAGGTGAATATTAACATAATTATAGGTAATATAGGTGTGTTCACGGCAAATTGAGATTGATCGATGGTCGCCTATTAGATAAAACATAAATGGGTGCAGCGCCGTATACTTCGTCAGTTGTGAACGACACCCTAATTTATACAACACAATGCTACGTGTGAGCTGTGATTAATGACATTAATTACGCATTGTATGTCTTCCTAGTCGTCTCTTTGGCAGTTATTATTCCGTTTGGTAAATTAATTGTTGATGTATTTAATTTGCGAAGTTCCGGTGTGCTACCAGCAGATTGCTGTCAATCGGAAATATAGTGTCGTTAATGACCGTTTTGCTATAAAGTTGTGGGGAGACGTGTTGAGCAAACTTATTTATAGTTAGCGCCACAGTTTTGTTCAAAATATCCGTAATTTTGTTTCAAGTGTATAATTGTAGCTTTTGAAGTTCCTAACACGCATTGTTAGATTACTGAGGAAACAAATTCCAATGGCTTCAGCAAGTAACAAAGCTTATTTCATTTTAGGACCATTGATTTTCATAGGAACAGCATATCTTTCATTAAACGGTACTTCTAATTTCATTTCAACCAATAACAATTAAACATCATTAAATAGTCAGAATAGAGGCTGTCGTTATACTTTTAGTGGTTGTAGACGCCCAACGCACCTTCGGCATTCAATTTACTCTTCTCCAAAACAAAGCGATGCAAGATGACCTCGTGAGCAGTCAAAAATCGGGACTGAACTCTATCGATCTACCCACCAACGGTTCGGATGAGTTGGCAGCTGTTCCTGACGTAAAAATACCCCGACCTGACTTACAGGATGGGAAGGACTTTCTCAAACACAAAATCCAGTGGCGGGGACATAAACTTCCAACTTACGTCAGCAAGATAACCCCTCCTGCCGTTCCGGCTCCATTTTGGGTCGACGAAATCATGAATGTGGGCACTAGAAGTAAACCAGAGAAGCATGGGAAAGTCGTAGATCCTTTTTACAAATATAAATTTAACCTGGGTTAATTATAATAAACTGAATGACGAGTGTACATATAAGTTGTTAAAATTAATTAAAAAGATTTTTATTATCTTAAATGTACACTTCAACATGTCGTAGTCAACATCAGCGTCCTTTGCTCTAAAATCCGAAGGAACAAAGCCGTGAACCTCAAATACGCCACTAGTGGCAGGTGGTTTTACCTTCCTTCCCAAGAGGGCGTTAAAAGACCATTTATTTAAAACTTGTCTGATCTTCTTTCGTATTGCCTTAGAGCTTAGCAGTGTGCAGCTCCAAACAAACCTTGTATTGCATTGCCAAGCAACTTACAAAGTTAATGAATGAAGAAGTGGAATAATGACTTCACACACGGCTCACATTCACACGTGCATCTCCTTTTTGGCTGCAGAAGGAAATGAGATGACACACACGTGTTTTGCATTATTACTCCATCAACAACGTCCATCGCATCGTCGTCCTCAAATTGTTTTTGAGAATTGTCTATCTAATCCCTGCATGTACAATTGACGTTTATGACACACAGACAACTGATAACACTGCCATTAAAAGGCATTTAACAGACAGATAAAGACATTAAAAATCTTCCCAAAAATAGGTGTGTAGGAGAGCGGCAAAAAGGTTGTGTTGTGTAGTACACTGACAACTTGTCATAAATAAATGATTTTTCTTTTAAATTGTTTCCCGCTGCTGCGCTAATATTATGACATGACATGACACGTTTGCGCTTATTTCGTGTACGACGAAATCATGCGTTAAAAAATTTAAGCAAATGATTGCCAGTTTTTTGATTTACTGAAAGTACTGCAACTTTTTTTTCTTTGTGTGTCTGCGAGGTAGAAGGGCGACACTATTATTATGATGCCTTAAACTATTTAAATATTTGCTAGAAAACGCAACCCATTTGTCATTAATCATCATCATCACGCGAATTTTTCCCAAACGAAAATTCAAATAGAGTACAAACACGGGTAAGTACAACGCAAACATCCAAAAAAAAATCAACAGCAGCAGCGTAGCAACAACACAAAAACTATGTAAGGCTGCAGTAGGGTACTTTTGTCGCTGACACTGAACGCCCTTAGAAGGCATTGTGTTGATGCGGCTTGATTGCCGTATGAATTATGCCATCGACTGTTGTCATAATAAATTAATAATGGTACATGCCTAAGCAGACAGCACAAATTATGGCTAACATTGTGTAATTTTTCTGCATTAATAATATTGGAAGTCGACTTCTGTGGAATTTTCCATTTCGTAAAGGCAAAAAAAATTAATGCATGTGTGCTGTGTGTGTGTATAGGTACTTATAGGTATTTACATATGAGCGTGTATCTCTTTATCTTAATTGCAAATTGTCGGGCTATTATGACTCCTGGCAGGGTTGGAACTTTTTCTTTCTACAATCAGGATAAAATTTACCAAGAGCTCTGAAGCCACTGTTTGTTTTTTGTTACTGGCATCGTCATTAACTCTGGTGTGTATTTACGCAGAAAAGAGGAGAGGCTCGTGCAGCAGCAGCAGCAACAGCAGCGCAGCTTCATCATCGTCGTTTTTTTCATTATCATCAACCCTCTGATTTGGCAATTGATGATAAATGGAAAGGAATGAAAAGAAAATATAAATGGAATATTTCGCTAATCTCCAATCTTGCAGGGAAAATGAGAAAAGTGTATCCTTAAAGGTATAGAGAGTAGGTAATACGTGCCATTTCATCTTATTTACGACACCTGATGAGTTGCAACCACGTAGGTGGTGATGTCTACGGTGGTCGCGAAGATAAGCATCTTTTTAAAGTGTATTTACGTTCAGAGGGTAGTTAATGGAAAAGTTTATCTGCTGCTGGGACTGAGGTCGTCGACCATTTTTTGCTATTATCGACTATCAACTCAGAAAAATTGAGGATGACACGCGTTAACGCACACATACTGCGGATGATGCATAGTCGATAAAGGCTGACACTTGCGTAATTTTTCGTACCATTTTGAAGCCACATGGCGTGCGGTCTGTGTTGTATAGGGCACCCCAAACGTCAGGCGCTTTTTTGGCTGTTGCATACATGTATATTCAGATTTGTAATTGTGTAGAGCTACTATATGGCTACCTCCCACTAGTCTGGGTTCGTTTTACTTATATTGACGACTATCCTTTTTATTATCAAACGATTCTCACATTAACGCCAAAATTTAAAAAAAAAGTTACGGCAGCAGCCAACTTGGTTGTGTGTACATCAAAGCCTGTCGTGAAAATCGTCAGCACACACTCTTTCCCCTTTTTGTCCTCCTTTTGCCACCTTTTGCCTAACTACAAAAAACACACACACAAACAGCAGCAGTTTCTTGGCGGTGATAACAGGGATTATGTAGTCTTTTCTTTACCAAATCCTGTTTTGTTTGCGTAGAATTTATTGTGTTGTTTGTTTTGTTCCTGCGGGGATGACGCTACCAGGAGATTTTTTTTATTGGATGGTCGTGGCTGTTGTTGGGGGAGTGTACACATGTAGATTTATAGTGTGAGGCTTCATTAAAGCCATATTAGGTTTCGAGCACCAAAAAATACTGGAATAGAATACGACACTTTTTCTTTACAAAAAAGGCAATAATTACAAGCTGTTACACAAACATCCCTGGTCTGTTCATCTTCCTACAAATCCGGAAGGAAACAACACTGAACAGGGCTTCTCTCCTGTCTTGTGCACTTCCCCCTTTTCAAAAAACAACACAGGCTGTGTCCTCTGTGTACGCTTGTTACCTTCTCCCTCGGTGTGTGTGGAGAGTAGCATTTCTACATATTTTTTCTTTCTTTTTTTTGCCCCGTATCGATTCCCCTTGTTCGTCCTGTTTACCTTCCCATCATCGTACAACGACACGACCGTTTTGGCATTGGCAATGAACTTTCCCCCCGATTTTTTGGCTTCTTCTTCTGACTCTTCTCTCGGTGTAGCGAATGGTGTGTGAGAATTCTTAAACCGTACCAACAGCAGCTGTCTTCCAGCTCTGTAATTTATATTATCTCCCAAGACGAAAAAAGCAGGCAGTTTCATGCACCGTCACAGCGAAAGGAATCTAGCCAACTATCTATCTCTCTCTTTCTCTCTCTCTCCGCCTAATCTCTCCGTGGAATTTTCTCCAAACTGTTTCTTCTGCTGGTTATAGTGACGACGAGGTCGATAATGATGATCATACAGATAGATCATTGATGATGTACTTGGATTTGATCTTCGAGTGAAGTGCTCTGTTTCTTCTCTCTCTCTCGAAGAATACTCGAATACCATCACCCCAAATGATTAAGCTTTTCTGCCACTTCTGAAAAAGTACTGGATAGCATCATCACCATCAGCTTTATCCCCTGAGAAAAATCATTCATCCGTCCACGCGTAATAATATATACCTTTATAACTTCCCAGCCTCCTTTCCATCTCTCCTACTCTCGCTTACTCTCTCTCTCTCTCTCTCTCTCTCTCTCTCTCTCTCTCTCTCTGTGTGTGTGTGTGTGTGTATCAAAGGCAGTGCACTTTTGATTGCATCTTCCATCATCACTATCATCCCCACCATCTTATCCTCTCCCACTCGGGAGATGAGGACTTTCAAAAGGAAACCAATCTTGTTCCGTCCTCCTACTTTCTTCTTCAAACAGACATTGCTTGCCTGCATTGCATTACCAGAATAAATCAAACACACGATGACAGCTTTGGTATTACACAAAAAGATATATAGACATTCCAGCTCACATTATGATTGGATTGAAGACCTCAGCAATGGGATCACACTTTCCGAACAGATACAACGTACCCACCACTGTGCACTCACTTGGTTACCCGTAATAGTCTTCCGCTTCACCACATTATCATCATCGGCATCATTATCACAGAAGAATATCCTTCCTCTCTTTTTGCTTGGCAAAAAATGCCATTTTATTGCATTCCTCGGAAGAAGTATATATAATATTGTGTAATTTTCAAGGTTTTTGCTTGAAACGAAAAAAAAATTTTGGTTATCGTAATTGTCATGGTTGGGGTCGTTGAATAGAACGTTATATAATGGACTACTACTGCCTATCATTGTAAAAGGGATGATTATGACAAGAACGTTAAGTGTACCTCATAATGCGTAAATGGCAATCAAGAGCAGCAACCTTTCTGGTTGCACTTGGCCGTGCGATATGGCGCGCGCTTTGAGGGGCCTTTTATGAGTGGTGGAGTGGATAAAAAGTATGTAATCCTAATGAATAATGGGGGCATTTAAGAACATCGCAGCGTCATCATCATGCTGTTTATCATGAAAAGAATGACGATGATTATGAGAAGAAGAGCCTTTTGAGGAAACTCTGGTTCTCAAAAAGAGCCTCGTAAAAAAAGGAAAACTGTGGGATGACTAACGTAAAAAAGCTCTGAAAGAGAGTCTAGTTACGACCATCAAGTTGCCAGGCGATCATTCAAACTCATCAGGACAAGAAGAGTACACGGACATTTTTGAGGAGAGAGAGAGAGAGATAGCCATCTGCTTGATTATGGAAGCGATGAAAAAGGATTATGGATAAAATTTTGCACAAAAACTTTGCTTTTTACTCCTGTCATCATCAGGATCATTATCATTACCGCTGAAAGCGGAAGATGTTGGGGGTAGGAGAAAAAAATGTCCGAAAATTGGGGGCTGAAAGCACCCATACGGTCGTAAGGATCTTTTCCGTCTAACTACTTCCGGTGATGATGAGGCGACGAAAATTACGGTTGGTGGCATGGCGGTCTCCTTGTGGTCAGCAACAGGACAGGCAAAGCATCTTGTTTCTCAGAAGAGGGATTTGTGCCGGTCATCAAATTTTTCTACAGAAAATCGATTAAAATTTTCCTCAGATATACAGCGAAATACACAAATAAAAAAGTTAATCAACCTTTCTTTCGCCTTTTCTTCGTCGGGAGGAAAATAATTGCACATAATTATACAACTTTATAGTGTGGTTGGATTGGGTTGCACCACGAGTTTCGCTTTAGTTGCTCCGCCGGTTAAATCAAGGATATCTGCAGCTGTTTTTTGGCAAAATTGAAACCCTTATGAGTTGGGTTGCCACGCAGAATAAGGATGGCACCATCACCACCACTGCTGCTGCTGCCGTTGATGATGATGAACATCATCATGAATAATACACACAGTTTGTTGCGGTCGATCTCATCGTCGTGACCGTGACTAGCGCGGTGATGATCAGCTTTGCTTACCACAACGTGTTTTGTTTGCTTATCCTTACCAGCTCCCCCCTAAAAAAACGACGACGACTGCCATTTCGTCCATCGCATTGCTCTGTTCCGTGAACATGAACATTATTTAGAGAAGGCGCTTTACTATAGCGCCGTCTTTTTCTAAAACGCACTCCTATATATTTGCAGAGAGCACGGGTAATTCAATCCGTCTTAAAAAAGTTTTCATTTCGTTGCCACTTTCATCGTCATCATCATCATCATCAGTTGCATTACACGGTTCACTTGATGATGATCAAGCAAATGCGTGTGTGTGTGTGTGTGCGTTTGTGTGCGTACAAGTAAAAAGGATTGACCATTTTACTCGGGTTTCTTTTTCCTACTCCTGAAAAGAGGCAACGTACGTTTATTTCGCTGGGTACACACAAGAGAGGAAAAAAGAAATTCGTTTTTTCCACTTCACTCATCTCATCATTGCCTTTTCTTTCTCTCTGTTTGATGGGGAGCATAGTAGAGCATCACTACTACTGCATCTAGTCCAATCTTGAAATGTAACCGAAACAAAAAAAGGCGAAGAAAACAAAGCAAAGGGAGCGGTAATCACGATAACGATGATGATGATCAGTGGCGGCAAAATGGGGAAGAAAAATGTGAAGGAGCAAAAGATTGCAGTAGTAGCAGTAGTACTGGTGGTGGTAAATATCTTGTAAAAAGTCAGTCTCTGGCGTTTTCGACATCATCACCATCATCATCGTCCCTGGGTCTTGTACGTACGTGTATAAATGCACTTGTCTTGCCTTTCTTCCATCTCTTCAATTCTTTTCCTTTTGAAAAATAAACTTCTCATCAGCTCGATAATCCCAACTTATTTCAAGATCATTCTCCTTCTCATCATCAAAAAAGCACTCTTTTTTTTCTTTAAACGCGCCCCTTTCTCATTTCTTGATTATTACATCATCAGAGTGTCTTTCAAGACTTTTCCGGATCAGAAAATACTGTGTGGTATACCCTCTCTTTAGTACAAAGGGCTCGTATCGTTTCAAAAGGGAACGTGTGTGTGTTGTGTGTGTGCTCATTTATAAAAGCTGTCTTGATGCTTCTTGATGTGTATTTAATTAAGATTTTTCATGAAAGATGAGAGAAAAAGGTGGAAAAGCACCCATTTACAGAGAATCATTATCTCATCTAGCATCGTCATCAAGTCATCATCATCCTCATCATCATAACTCTACATAGAAGCCTGTTCCCCGTTTGTTCTCACTTGCTGAAGATTCGTGCCTTCTTGGAGACAGCCAGTCGGAGAAGGTGGGAAATGATGAATCAGCGAAAAAATAAACTGCACTTTTAAAATGCTTCTTCTCTCTCTCTCCCTCGTTGCTGCTTACGGTCTTTGACGTGGTCGAAACGAAAAAAAATTTCAAGATGAAAAGAAAATTGAACTGCATCTTCTAAGAAGTTGGTAATAACGCAATAAAAGCTGCTACAAGGCATTTTACGCGGACTTGATGGCAGATAATGCCAGCCCAGGCAAAAATTTGAATTTACTTTGCAATTAAAAATTAATCGCCCGTTTCCATCTTTCCTCTCTCCTTCTCTCTCTCTCTCTCTCTCTTTCTGTCTCTCTCTCTTTGTGCATAGCTAGCAATCCGAGTAAAAGTGGTTTATTGCCGAGGGCATTACCACGACGATGCAAAAGGGGCTGAATCGTTTTCGCATTGACAACACTGAAAATTTGTCTTCTTATCGTTCGTACTACTACCTGTCGGATAAAATCACCTGTCATGTCGTCGTCATTCCTCCCGTCACTATCAAAAGACGTGCACAAATGCATTATGAATGAACTAATGTAAAAATACACTTTGCACACTGCCTACATTCCACTTCTAGGTAGATAATAATATGCATTGTGAATGATGCTGGGGCTGATGATGATGAGGATGATGATGATGATAAATGTAAAAATATTCATTGTAAAACATCTGCCATGACAGCCTCTCACGCTTATGCTCTTTTTTGTGGTGACAGCGAAAAGGGGAAGGGAGACGGGTTTACGAGGTAAATATTGTGAGTTGTGGTTTCAGGTGTTGAGCGTCACGGTGAGTGTGTTTACTCTCTCGGCGATAGCATTGGACCGATATCGCGCAGTGATGCACCCGCTTCGAGCCAAATCCTCGAAATGCACGGCGGCATGGCTGATATCTGCCATTTGGGTGGTGGGCTTTGTGCTCGCGCTACCGACGGAGTTGGATTACAAGTAAGTTGTTAGTTGCTTTGTAGAAAAATCATATTAAATAAAAGTGACGTTGCAAACATTTTAGTACTAACGAAATCGATGATAACAGGGGTGTAAAATAGGGACGAAGTAATTTTCTTGTGGGACACAGTTTGATTTAAATTTCACATTCCTTGCAGAATTACATGAATTTGTAATGGATGAAACTGAAATCATTTTATAGTACACTCGTGTAAATAATTTTAGTGGCATCGAGTGTACAGCCTTACAGTGGACGAAGGGATAGAGTTTTGTATCGCTTTGACGTAACCTTATCATACCATATTTGATTACTTTCTATAGGATTAGTTCTTAGAAAACTGGGATTTTGCTTCAGTTTTTAGTCGGTTTTACCTGACAGTCACGTTCAGAGTAGCTTACTACGGAGGTGCAGGAAAAGTGGAAAGCTGAGTCTTTTACAGTAATCAAGGAAATTCTTAGCACTTGCTATTATTTACTAACGAGGGAATGCCGAAATCAATTTTTCTCAGAATCGCGTCTTATTAACATATGTCACTTATCTAAGCATTTACAAGGTTCCATGATAAGTCATTGAACGCAATGAGCAGTTTTGTTGGTGTGAACAATCAAATTCAATTTTTTCATATTTTTATGGAGTTTAACATGGGAAAGTTTTTTGGGAAACATTTTTACCAATTCGACAAATTACAGTTCTTAACTTTTCAGCCCACAAAAACATGTGGAAAGGCAGAAAAGCATAACTTTGATGAAAACGAAGATGATAGCTATACAATGGCAAAAAATGTAAATTTTGGAAAATTTAGACCGTGTATTGATAGAAGACATAAAACAAAATGCCCTATTTTTAATGCCCTTTTTGAAATGCCCAATGATGGATTGCCCTATGAACCAACTCGGTCCTTGCCGTCGTATAACGGCATAAAACGCAACAGCAAGAGACATGAATTTCACAAGAAAAATGAAAAATAAAAAAAAGTATTAAAAAACAACAACGACAAAACTGTTTATTGGGTTGTGTCCAAGGGCTTATCATGTAACCTTATAATGATAAGATGAGTGACATATGTGAATTAGCAATGTGAAATGTAGAGAAATGTGCGTGAAATGAGAATGTGAAAAGCAATTCTGTGAAAAGATGACTCCGGTATCTCCTCCGTATTAAAGTAAGCAGTGTCAAAGATCGGACGCTCCGTAATAACCTATGTGACGAGAGCTACACCCATCTCGCTATGTCTAAATACACGCCAGGCATGTAAATTGTCCATTTTCGCCATTTTGGGTCCAATTGTCTTTTAGAAACGCTTTGTTCTTACGCACTGTGTGTGGACAAACCGACAACGTACAAACATAAACTGATTTCATCTCTTACTTGTACACATACGTATATTTTCGAGAAATACGAAAGACAACTACGAAGTAAGGTATCACCCGCCAACTTTTAATTTTTTTCAACATATCTCTCTATACATTGTTCTCTCCAGTGTCATCTTCATTGAAGAGATACAGGGTACCATGAAGGCTTTTTGTACCAATACCTGGCTCTCGCCCCTCTTTCGAGTATACTACAACCAAAGCGTGGTCGTCATTCAATACTTCTTCCCCTTGTTCATCATCACTGGAGCGTACATGCGGATGGGCGCAGAGCTTTGGAGAACGCAACCTCCCGGAAACAGCGAGCAAACCCGGGATGCAGTAGTACTCCGCAATAAAATCAAGGTGAGAATACATCACGCATTAAACAGAATGTTATAGCATTTTTTTTCTCTCTCTCTCGAAAACTCACATTCCTCCTTCGATTCATGCTCGCAGGTAATTAAAATGTTGTCCCTGGTCGTCATCATGTTCGCCGTGTGCTGGTTCCCCCTCCAAACGTACAACTTTCTCCAGACCATTTTCCCGGCGATCAATAGTTTCCAGTATATCAACGTCCTCTGGTTTTCCAGCCACTTTCTGGCGATGAGTAACTCCTGCGTCAATCCTTTCATTTATGCGATCTACAACGAGAAGTTTCAAAAGGAGTTTCGCAATCGACTTCCTTGTATCTCCCGCCGGGTCCCGCAATATTCGTCGACGTCGACGGTCCAAGGTTCTCAGTATCCCAAACAAAGCAGCCCGCCGACCCAGACCATTTCAACGATAAGACTGTAATCTGTGGAAACATCAGGGGTGGAAAGTATTTAGAAGGAGGAGTATCAAGTTTTTCAGGAATTAAGTGATATAGTGTCGATATCAGAAATTTCTTCCCTGTGGTAGTCTAGTTTTACTATTTATAAGAAAAAAATGTAAAATATTGCAATATCTCGTGGGTCTGTCATGTAATAACATATTTTTTGAATTTTCAAGTTAATCTAGACCAAATAAAATGTATTGATTCTGTCGACAACTTGAAGTAAATATGCATTTTAAGTCATCAGTGATGACTTATCAGATTATCGTATTTAAAAACGGAATAGTCCCTTAATTTTTGAAAGTTTACATGTTTTTATTTCTATTCAAGCAATATTGCACCTCTTCTACAGTATATGTATCTGCATCCACTCTCTCCTTATAGAGGCTGTACAAAGCTTGCTACCAGACCCACCTACAAAGAGCTCCAAATGTTTTACATGTTTTCATCCTAATCGTTGTGTTAACTTTTATTGCCTTTTTGATTTATGACCAGAATTGAAAGGACTTGCCAATTATGGAAAATAGAGCGTTTCTGCATTATCGGGGTAACGAGTGCAAGCTAATAGTTGGGAGCAGTACTGTTTCCAGTAAAAGGAATAACAACGATAGGAAATTTACACTTCGTTATTGCTGTAATTATGCGGTGGTGCAACGTTAGTTGGTGGAATCAGCACCAGGAATTGTTTTCCACATATTTTGTGTAATAATGACTGTGTGGGTTTAGAAAGCCTAACTTTATACATAACCAGACCTGGTACATCTATGTGATTTGCGGATTAGCAGACTAGTGAGACAATATCAAAATCCTTGGGTGTTAAAAATTTTACATCTGAATACCGTTAGAGGTGTAATTTGGGCTGTATTGTTTCTTACTTTGGCAACAATGGGACCAATGCAAGAGAAAAGCGTGATCGTGTGTCTTACAAATATTTAAAACACTTCTGGGGTAAAGGTTTTTTACGACTAAAATTCCCTGAGAAAAGACAGCAGCTGCAGCGTGAAGCGTATATATACGGGAAAGATTTACAATACAACGTTTGAACCTGTGCAACTGCAAGCGTTGCCTAAAGAAGGATACATCCTTGATTTATAACAACGTAAAGACGGTAGGACTGGCACTGCCGTCCAAAAAGGTTCCCCGAATTTCCGAAGAAGGTAGCGCTTCTAGAAATGTTTTGCAATATTGTTCTCCTTTTGGATAAAACGTCAAATACATGACGATACTGATGGAAGATATCATTTTATTATGAATAATTACCCTATAGTAGAGAACAGGGACGTCGATTCCGTCGTAGAAACGGTTACGGTAGTAGGAGTTTCAGAGTTACAGGTAAGTTTAATTTAGAAAAGTCTATTTTGGGTGCAAAAACAAATGGAAAACTTTTGCATTATTTTTTAAGAAATTCACTTTCTCTGCCCTTCTATCTACCAATAAGGATGCCTGTTCTTGTAGAGAAAGTTTATCATTACTAACAGAATGACGGATAAACATTTGTAATTCAGAATGATGGCGTCGTATAGTTCAAGAAAGACTGCCCCATTATATTTGCCTTTTTTTCTAAAAAGTGGGCAATGCGATCCTATGGAATTGATGTAACTTTGGAAAGACAGGGCAATGAATACATGAAATCATGTACAACACAAGGTGTTGGCCAGCAGTAAAAATAAGACGAACATAATCAAAGCACCATCCCCTAAAAATAAGGTGTTTCTAACTCGTCTTTACTCGAGTGCGATGGGGAAGAGTACCGTGTACCCGAATGTCTCCATTTTGGGGTATTTTACTGCCTGTTACTCAGTACAGTCCTAGGGGACCTTGGTTGTTGTCACACTGTGCACAATTCTCCAAGCAATTTTCTACATTTGTTTAGAAAAACATGACAATAAAGAGAATCATAGTTACTGCTGCAGTAAGCCGATATAAATTTGGACCTCCATTGCTGTTTCTTCCCCATATATTCTTAACATTAAGGCACGATTTTAGTTCCAAACAACTTATTCAAGCGTACCAGACTGTTTTCCAGGAAGGGAGCATCAATGTTAAAAGTGGGGGAAATGACGCTATGTACATAGATTGTGGACAAAAATCAATATGATGACGTTTGGTAGAGAATTTGTTGGTCACTTGTCAAGATACGCGACTTGCTACACTACAATCCTTAAGGGGTTTACGATGTAACCGTAAATAACGGCAGCATCTGTGGTAAACCCTGTGCCATTATTATTTAGACATTACGAAAATATTGATGAATAGATGCCCAGGAGAAAAAAATGTGCTAGACACATAGACACATCTTGCCCTTACAAAAAATCCTCTCCATCTCTCTACAGGGGAACGTTTAAAAAAAGTTTCCCAGTGAAAGTTATAAATGGTTTCCTAGCATCTCCGTTCATGCAGTTGCTTCTATATGACCATTTGGTTTTACTGCACTCCAATTTACCCAGAAACGCTGTATTGTAAACGATGTTGCATTGTATTTGCATCCACCATTACAAGTACGGGACACTGTTGTACAACAACTTCTTGTATGGTACCCGACGTCCCATATATCTCCTTTTTCCTTTGTTCTTGTCATACTCGAAGTCATGACTCGAAAAAGGGTTTACTCATATTATTTCACAGAACTGTTACTAAAGAGCAGAAATTGCAAGCGCTTTTCTACTTCGGGCTGCATAGGATGCACAGTAAAATGATCATGCAACAACAAAGAAATGAGCAAACAATTGGGTAAGCAATGATCTGCTTTTAGTAGAATGACATTTAGAAAAATGATTTATAGGATTGTGGCGAGATGTCCTTGTTTATATTATGATAAAGAGTAACATGGAAAATAGGAATCCCAATACTATTCTCGTATTGTTTAAAATTGCGTCATTCTGACAAACGAAGTTGAATTGAATACAACTCCTCATTCAGATATATGCCGTTTTTATACGCGTAAAACCATCTTACACATTATAATGGCAATTCGGTAAACTTTTGGTCAACTATTCTCTACTGTAGAATTTCCAAAAAAATAGCTATCCTTTTTTCGTGCATAAACACAATAAGCGTTGATATTGCATGAATTGCGCATAAAATTGAACAAACACGTCCCTTAGTTTTACTTGAGAAAGGGAAACTGCTACACGGAATTGCTATTTAAGTATATAAAAATTAAATACATTGCATGCCTTTTGCGTAGGGAAGAAACTGGTAAACTCCTTGCTTTGTGGTCCACTTAACTTAAAAATTGTATCTATGCAATTCTTAGAATAAAATAGTATATGATCGTATATCAAAATATCAAAATATCCAAAAAGGAAAGAATTTACAAAAATGCGTTTGATCGCGGTAATGATTGCCATGGCAGAAATTATACATTTTAAACTACACAAGCTCTTTCCACCTCCACTACTCCCATATAAAAGCGACATAATAAGAAATTCATCAGCATGTAAAGAACACAATTTAAAAAATGCACTTCTACACATCTATGCTTTCAAACAAGCATACTGACATATTAAACATATTTAAAATCCTAGGGTACACCAAAAGGTGTTTAGAAACTTCTCTTTTTAAAGAAAGAGCACACGGTAATCACGTCAACAACGAAATTCTTTTCATGCGGGCTTTTGAGCACCGACACGTGCGACAATTTTTTGTTTCGCGTAGACTATGCATGCACAGGGGTACAAGTCGAAACGAATCTCTTTTAAAATCGCCCCACTGTGAAAATAACATAACATTCCATTCATACTTCTTTATACGAAGAGAATCAGAAGGAATTTTTGGAATGACGCTCATGCAAGCTAAAGTTCTATGGGAGCAAATTTTGGTGGACGAAATCAAACAAAGACATTCTATGAAAAACTGGTTTTGCACATTCAAAATATGGTCAGATGTGTGCCACACAGCCCCAAGTAGTAATTCATTTTGAGTTTTTTTCATAGATACCTTAGTCGAGCTTTAGAAAAATGTTTTTTTTAGAAACTTGATAAATGAAATAAGGTTTTTCCTGATTTTATTAAATATATGCACGAAGTAAATTCTTTGACAAAAAAATATATTACGAAAGCAATGCGATTCCACTCTGATCTACCCGTAGCACCCGCCATTGCTTGGTGGAAGAATTGATATCCAAGATTTCGAATGTATTATATCTACTTTAATCAAAAATTCGTTTTGGTAAAAAACAATAAAATACAAATATATCTATATTTTACATGGAACAAGTGGGGAGAAATACGCATTGAAAATGTGCAATGAAATTTCAGCTTTCCCGGACTAACTCAAAAATAGACAAGGGTAAAAACATTTACATGATGTAGATATATTATAAGCACCACCGGCAAAAACATCTCGTACAATGAACGCCCACTCAAAACAGTTTGTCCTTTGTACTTTGAAAAAACGGCAAACATTTCCAGACAAAAGTATAAATTTCATCGTGAAAACAAATGCATGCCCGGTTTAATCTTCCAGCAGCTAGCGTGACATAGAATCAGTATTCAATGCACGAATAATTCCAGCGTATGTTTTTTCACACGGATGAATAAATGTAACTCGTGTTTCTGTGGACTGGACTGGTTTGCAAATAAATGCAACAACGAAATCACATTATTAAAGTAAACTGGTAACCCGTGTCGGGAACCTCCCGTAAGTCATAATTTCTAACTGTATTGCAAACGCAATTGTCGCAACATGAACAACCTAGAACATACTATCCGCTATGATATAAAAAAGTCGCTAAATAGTTTTGATTTGAAGTGTCTGCGTGCAATTACGCTTCTTTATATGCACATGACACGACGATGATAAGACACCAATAAGCAAAAAGGAAAGAAACTTTTCAAATCTCTTCTCTCTGTCACTATAAGTACCTGATTTTATTTTACAACTTGTACTTTCTAAAAGTATAAACTCTTCCAAATAAAGTGTCAGATAAGCGGCAGAATAGTAACAGTATTTACTTTGTACCTACAAGTTCTTTGGAAAGTTGAACATGTCAATGGAAACGACAAGTAAACACGTACAAAGTTTGTGGAAATTACTTGTACAAGACTAATTTGACAAGACAGTAGAATCGATTGCAATGCTGCCGGAGTTTACAAAGATGCATGTCGGTAACTGCAAACAGTATACCGTGTGATAAGTTTTCGATATATCGATACTAAATATAGTCCAATATAAAAGAAACATTTTCATCGCCTTTGGTATGTCTACGATCACTAACGAACTGATACATGACTCGTTCAACTTTTGCACATGCTGCACTGAACACGAAAACGTGACTAATTTACTCTCCGCTTCATTTATTTATACAAATTCTCTACTAAAAATAAATGGATGCTTATTTATTTTTTCGGGAAAACTGCATTAAACGCAAACTGTCACATACACGGAACTAATGCATCGTAGTGCATATTTTCAAATTTAAAAAATGTTGAATATTTAACCAACCAGAAACATCAAAAAAGAAAAGCGTAATGGCATTGTCAGCTGCATCATTGGCAATGAAGTGAGCGAGGTCCATACTATCATATGATGACAACTGCATTCAAATTGTATCATTGTAATAGACAATGAGGCATAATTATGTCACGTATTCTTTTTACCAATATGGTTTGCAGAAGTAAATATTCATAGCGATTTAGAAATCTCATGTTTTACATGTATATTTCTCTAGTTTTTCGATACATTGTTGATATACAAAGAAAATAATACATGTATAAGCAAAGAAAAATAATTGTGTAACAGTATGTCTACATTTAACGCTTGCATTTTAAAACGGACTGAAACAGGTGTTGTGACAAGCGCAGTGTGGCATTTTCAGTGTTAGGAACAGTTTTGAGAGATCGTTATAACAAGATTTTGGGGTGTTTTCCCTTTTAAGGCAGTTCTAATACAGAATGTAATTATTTCTGCAGAATATAAAAGATAAGTTTACATAAACTTTGTAGCTCAATTATCTAACATCCGATTACAAAAACACGATTATGAAAACATGTCATTAGGTCACCTTTATAAAACGGTAAAAGAGGGCATTGTGTAATTAATTAGTCTGCACGTTACAACAACAACAAATAGGCTAAATATACTGTAATGCAAATATATAAAAGCCCTCGCTAATTAGTATTGCTCCAACCACCAATTCAGTAGTTGCAGTGAAGCTCATTTTCTACAGATTTTATATTTTTCCATTTCGTGTACGAAAAACGTGTTATGAGCTTGTGTGTACATTTAGCCAATGAAAATTAAGAAACACATCAATACAACGCCGTTGAGATCCTGAGAGACACCAGTGGACATTTTTTTGGCGAGAGGAAAACATCCAGGATAAATTTTGTTTCAGCACAAAGAAGTTTCTTGGGAATAAACAGGTGATTTAGTAAACTTGAAGGATGGAATTATGTTGGCTGAATAAATAGTATTCTAGATATTGTCAAATCTTCTAATTGAATCATTTGTTTTGAACAAATTGTTGTTATAATCTACTTCGTCGCTGCGCATCTGGATAGAGTCATATAGGTATAAAGATTACGATTTGAGGCAATACGTATCTACGAAAACCGTGTTTGGTTAACGAGATAGTCTCTGTGGCGTGCAACGCAGATCATTAATTCTACCTAAAACAGTAACAAGTTGGCTTCGGATATGACAAATTATTTTTACCTTTTTGCATGGCACACCATATATCAACGTATCTTTAACTTGTACCTATGAGGTTTAGACGGCAAAATCTTTGTCCACGTTGCTGATGCTTGCTACGAATATACTTCACCAAATGTGTTGTCGAAAGGTGAATTCGGGTAAATGTGATATATGCATTTCTGAAAATTTGAACAAAAACTGGTAGTTATAAATTATAATACGACAGACGTAGAGGAATGGATTATACGTCGTATGACCTTTGAAGAAGACTGGTGGGAAGTTGAGAAACGTTCATTTACTTTATGATGAGCTAAAAATTGCATAGTAAATTCTAGCAGCTAAAATCATGTTGCTACTTATTACTTTTTCAATTTCAACCTTCTAAAACCTGCATTCAGAAGTGATGACATAAAGAAGCCACAGAACTGTGGCATTACATACACAACTTCTTTTCTTCTCATCAAAAGAAGATGCGTCAGACGTAAGAGGGGTTATAAGCTATCCGTCTACCCTTGTGTAAAATAAGTCGCACGGCAGTAATATGATGCTACGCTGAAAAGGGGAAACTTTATACAAATTATAATTTAAAGTCGTTCTGCATTAGCTAGTTTCCCATTTATTCTTAGTTCCTTTTATATCTAGCACCCAAATCCCTCAATAATAACGTCCGTTCATCGAATATGACGGCAACATCGTTACGCATAATTTACAAAGGAAACGAAGACTTTTATCATCAACTAAATAAAAGCATTTTTTCATGCCGCGTTACTAGCACGGTGAGGTAGCATGGAAATTGTACACATATTTTTCCCAAAGTAGATTTATGATGCATACGAAATACTAATTTATTGTAATGAAAAAATAAATGATAGAAATATTATAAATGCAAGTAAAAATGCCTTATGTCCTTTAGTATATACTGGTATGGACATAATTAAAATCTAACCACTTAGAGTCTGAAAACGGTAATTTATGGTGTGTATGTGCTCACATCTGTTTTCAGTATGTCTAGCAAGCCAACAGACCATGCTTTCACATTTATCCGATACCGTGCTCTATGCTTAAGTTATTTGCAATATCTATAACCACTTCTAAATGTTTGTTCGAAGGAGCATATTTGTTCTTGAGTAGCATGTGGTGCAAAAGCCGCCGGTAGATACAAACACAAGTTCAAGGACCCTTGCATGCGAGAGAGCGATCAGTGATTCTACATCTCTCCCGTTCCACACTGCCCCGTTTCAAAGAAGAGCTGCAAAATATGTAGGCAGCATCAATACACATTTCCGTTAGAGTTTGCTTTTGGCTAAGACACAGCTGCGGAGACACCATTTTCTCTTAACTAATGTAGTTTTAGCAATCTCACAAATACAATTCAATAAGCTGCAATTACTGGTCACTAACATCTGTACAAAGGATTGCAAGCGTTAAAACACTATTGTATAAAATTTCCTTAAACATCTAGGTGAGTTTATTTGTTTGGTGAGTTAGATACGATGTTCTCTTCCTTTTATATAGTTCTGTACCGTTAATTATATAATCAGTATGTCTTTTCTTACAATTGGAGCAGGAATGCCGTTGCAGCTCTGTAATTACATTTACTGCTTTAAATTATTTACCCTTTTTAGAGAAATGTGTAGCTATGAAGCTCTTTCCAGATATCATCGATTGTTTGGGTAACTGTAGTAATTTCGGTTGCTATAAAAAATAGGGAATGCAAACTGGAAACTGCAACCTTTTAGGCTACCTATGTAATTAACGGATGCTGCCGTTCACAATGAGAATTTGCCGTAAGGGAAAAATGGGATAACAAAAGAAACATTGATTAACACTCTGTCACTATATCTGCAAACCATATTCCATATAGTTTTGTATTTTTCTGTTTTAAACTTGCATCTCCAGGTTTTGCAGCTTCCTAGTTCAATGGAATTCTATGGAAGAAAGAAAAGATAAATGTTCGCTCGTGTGGAGCTTTTGATAATGCTTTTGGGGATCTTACGCTGTATAGTTTATATAGGTATCAATTTTTACTTCATGCACACTTCCCTGCTTAAGAAGGAAGTCTCCCGTTTACTTTTAAAGAGCTCTTGTAACATTTGGCGTAGACATACGTGGAAGATTA
>JAHZNE010006922.1:0-19438 GCA_027744055.1 Callyntrura sp. NNG-2020
CTGAACTTTACTGATCAGTGGCTGTATGAGGAACGAGATTTTTTTGTTTTACCTCTTGACTTCATTAGCAAGATTTGGCATCCATTTCCTTACATTGTAAATGCAAAGTCTTCAGGTGAGCAACTATTTACAAAAATGTTAGTTATTACTGATCTAGCGAAGTAAATAATACGAGTATTTTATTGCTTTTAGATATTGGTCGCCTAACTCAAAAGTTAATTGCGGTTTACATTTTCCGAAATCAGACCGTTCATTTTATTTCAACCATGTATACCATATTTGAATGTGCCATGAACTATCGTTACTTCCCCTACGACCATCAGCTTTGCCCCATGTACATCGAAAGCTGTGAGTTTTTCATCACGGTCCGCTCTTAAAGCGTATAAATACATAAAGCAACCATGGGCTAAATATATATTAAATATTTATAGTTTCCTATGATGAAACCCAAGTGAAGTACGAGTGGAATGACGGTGACCCTTTTACTATCAGTTCACAGTTACGTCTACTACAGTTTCAATTGACACGACCATTACATTACCATGAAACATCAGTTCCCAGATATTTGGAAGGTATGTTTTCTCTATACATTTCAAAAATAAATTTTCCACGAGCAGTACAATTATTAATCTAAGTGTGTTTTTGTTTTGAAGCTCGGAATTTCTCTCAACTCATAAGAAAAACAATAATGCAATGTGACATTATTTTCTTAATTGAATTCCCCCGGTAGGCGGAACTGTCATATTGTCATCATATTATTCCTTCTGGTAAATTGCTTTTTCTTTTCATTGTACCAGGCCGTCGATATTTGGATGGCCGGATGCCTTGTTTGCGTATTTGGCTCTCTCGGAGAATATGTTCTTGTCAAAGTTCTTTATTCCGAAACTGAAAATGCCAAATACGATTACTACGAAAAAACAAAGTTTCATGATGGTAGCAGCACAACAGGAAATCTCACTAATGGTGAAGCCGCAGTACTTACTGAACAGGATTTCCACACATTTTCTTACAGGCGGGATATGCCCTCTCGCCCACGACGTATAGCTGGATCCCCTATTACGGACAAATACATAAATCACCTCCATCGTCAATCCTTTAGTTTTGATGAAATTGTTCTTCTGGAAAAAGTCGTCTTTGGCAAATTTCGAATACCTCTTCAATGGATTGATCCTGTCAATGGCGGTGTGGTATTTTTATGGAAGAAAATTGATAATTACTCTAAATGGGTTTTTCCTCTTGTTTACTTCATTTTCTGCGCCATGTATTGGCTCCTGCTTTATTTGCATTACACGTCCACTAAAGTACAACCATATTCTCGGCAATTTGATTTATACAAACCGGCTTGTGTCGAATAGTTCACAAGTAAAGATGGATAATGAATTATTGCCGTAATGTCATATATAGAATTAAATTAGCATGACTTGTACTGCACCTGCCAATCAGATTTTGTATAGGATTGTTACAAAAAATACAATCTCTGAGCAAGAATAGAAATTGTTCTGGGATAGGTTGGATTGCACCATAAAAATTACATAAGTCAAAATTTAATGTTTATCAAGTATTGCACTAGACTTGTAATAAAAAGTTGGAAAACCAGTTAGTGGAGCCACAAAAATTTGCAAGTTTTAATATGCAGCCAGAAAACCCAAAGAATAAATACAGTCATTGCAAAGGCATTCCCAGAAACGAACTGCTTGCGTCGCAGAACCATCGACTCGCCAGGGATTCAATGGTTGTATTTTTGAGCTTACCCTTTTCCATAAGTCGTAGATATGGAGTGTTTCCCATGTCTCTGATAAAAGAAACATTGGAACTTCATTCCTGTTGGAAGTGCCTGTTCACTTCGGTAACCTATGTACTTCTTCTTGCATCTCCAATCTTGAACATATTTTTGAGCGAGAAAGAGACGGTGGGAGTATTTGGAATTACCAGCCGAACACAAAAAATAAGCAACGTCTTTATGGGCTTGTCTATAGAAGTTTTAGATACTCTTTGCATTATAAAATTGGTTTTAAATAAAAGAGAAATACAACAGTTTTTTGCTAGTTTTATGAAAACAATAGTAAAATTATTGGAAACCACCCAAAAGGATCAGAATTTTGATGCAGAGATCAAAAAGCGTAAAAATGGTCTGAATCGAGTTATCGTATGCATCATCGGTATATCTGCCGTTTCATTTGGGAACAGCTTCTTGTACTACACGTGGCAGGCCGTGACTATGGGTCTGGATTGGTGGAAAATTTTGATTGTCAATCTGCTAACGCTATATTGGATTGTTTTGAACCAAATTCGAATGATAACTTTCCATTCGTGGATTGCAATGGCTCTTTGCTTTAAAATTGGGTTTGCCTGTTTGCATGTCGCTACAAATCCAAAACAGGGGGAGTTGTTTTTTAATACGGGCAGGATTTTCTGGGCTGTGGAAGAATACCAGGATTTGGAAGCACATTTACGGAAATTTCATAAGCTATTCTCGTTTCAGTTTTTAAATATTTGTTTCACTTCTTTGATCTCTCTTGTTAATACATGGTTTCAGTTAACAATGTTGTGTCAGAGTGGAAAAAGCATGATGACATTTAACACAATATCTACTGCGGTGTCGTTGATTTGTAATTTGATTGGTACAAAGGCCACCTTAATCGTTTTGAGTGGAGCCACGAGAGCAGTTACAGATGAGGTGAGGAAATAATACGGTTTATGACAACTTCAAACATATTTCAATGTAATACAAAACTACTGAACAAGTTGACGAGACAAATAGTTTGGACTTATAAATTCATTTAATAATATGCAGGCAATCGAATTTGTACTTAATTTTCGGGAAACACCATCAATATCACGGTTGTCTGTTGATGCACAAGAAAGAATTATTTGCTTTTATTCTTCGGTACTATCCAATCCACCAAAAATTTCGCCAGGGAACTTTTTCTGCCTGGGATGTCACATGCTTTCATCGGTTAGTGATTCAACGTTATGATGGAAAGAAACATAAAATGCATAAACACAGTATTTTTCGTTTTATTTCCTTTTCATCAGATTTTGTTTTTGTGTAATTATACCATTTTTATCTTGTCAAATGTCCGTTTTAATTTTAATATACATGTTCATTGACGTTTTATAAACATATATATAGATTTTTGGCCTTGTTACTACATATTTAGTAGTACTTCAGCAATTTAAACTACAAGAAAAAGTGCCAGACACATCAGAAACGGAGCGATACTTTGGGTCTTTTCCTGATAAGTAATGCAATGAGTAAGAACATCAAATAGTGGAAAAGTGAGAAAAAAATATGTCATTTCCGTTACACCCGTGGAATGAGGATCAAAACACATTGTATATATTCATGTTGGAATTTTTTGGATATGTTTAGTCTATTTCACTTACAATTACAATAGATATCATTGGTTTTTGTTCATAAAAGAATGTATTGGTTATATTCGAAAGCTTTTTAACAATAAATTCTACTATCATTCATTCTCCATAAAATCGCGTCCAGCATTTATGTTATCTTCAGCTTCATGGCAAAAACAAAAACTAATAGTAATTAAATTCGCGTTCTATCCAATCAGGACCTTTTAATTACCTTTCAATATTTCTATGATTTGGTCTCGGTGTCGGCCACCAGTTTCGTTTTCCGATAACTGTACCTGAATTAGTACTAGCACGTAAGTTATCATGAGTGCCAGTATCTATTACCAAAGTACAAGTTATGTTGTATTCAGAAAGAGGGGCACAATTAATTATTTTGATGTATGACAAATATATCCTTCATTAATAATTAATACTTACACTCGGAACCAAGCTGCGGCGCATTTTTAAAAAATGCCCAGGATTAATCACAGGTGGGTTTATAGCAGATGCCAAGTGATACATTTTAACCTATAAATAGTATATTGTTTAATTCCAGCTTATACAACAGACTCATTATAATTGCATGCGTTTACGTACTCTGGAAATTAAATCATCATTATCTGCAATTTCGTCACAGGACCCGAGATCACGCAGAGTGGTCACACACTTTAATCCCTGTATTAATTAAGAGAAACATTGTGTTTTGGTAAAGTTTTGGTTTGATCCAATGCATTAAATATTCACAACTACTGACAGTGACAACCATATAAATCTAAATATTTACTTACCTCACTGTCGATATCTGATGCTATCATACATAAGTCATGAAGCGTCAATACACTTGTCATGAAGCCGGGCAACACTGCCACAACTGACATTAAACCAAAATCCAGATACCAGCTGCAAAATTGAAAGAAATAGCAGAGTGAAGCAATGAATAGGGTTAAAACAGCCTCAATTAAGATACCTTGAAAAGTCGAGTTAATTTCACTAATAAGTTCACTGATCTCTTTAAAATTAGATAGAACTTGAATAGCATTATTTTCCGTTTGTGTCGTCTCTTTGCGAACTACTCTAGCTGCATGGTTTCTGACAAGGGTCAACGCAAACCGAACGTAAAACATCGTTCCGCTTAGCACCAAATATTTAGATTTACGCGTTGCAGAAAGCACTACCATCACAAAAAGCACGACAGGTAGAGTGTAGAAAAACCAAGTTGACAATCGCCCTTGTAAAACCGTCAACGTTAGTTTATATGTGGTCCATAATGTAACGAAATATGTCAGAAAAGCTAATGCTAACAACAAATTGTTCTTCACCATGAACGACTTTCGAGTTTTCTCAAGTAAAGGAATTTCTTGGTAAAAATATCCATTTTCAGGTTGTGCTCCAATGGTTTCAACGATAAAGTCAATGAGGCGGTTATGACTATTTTGAATTCTTTGGCGCCCATGGTACGTTGTAACACACGAAAAAAAGTCCACGATGAATGGGAATTGGATGATGAAAAAGTTAGCAATGATGTCGACTTGAGTCCACATGCCAAACGCTATGGTGTAATCTCTGTAAAACATAAGATATGGAAGGGAAACTAGTGTAATAACAATGAGCTTTAAAACTTGGACGAGGAATGGCCAACGGAAACTGGAGAATGTTAATTTTGCGCTATTTTCGAAAGAAAACATAAATACTCCTGACAGCTGTGCCGTTTTTATAGGAATTCGGAGAATATTGTACAAGGAATGGCGAATCAATTGATTCTTATTACAATAACAGTTAAAAGTATCACTGCCTGTAATGTCCGAAACACGAACCGCCATGATACAGTATGGCTCTTTTTTTATCAAGAATTCGGGTAAATTTCTGATGCAACTGTAAAGTTCTATTATCTTTAGTATATATTGTAATACGTTTATTTACTATAGATCTGGAATGGTACAACGAAATAAGTTAAATTGGTGTTTTATGTAAATTTACATACATATAATTAAATTAGGAAAGTACACAGGCACACGACATACATTTTTAAAAATATTTAAGTAGAGCTAATTAGTTAATGCAAGGCAACATTGAACTTTTCTTCCATAAAATGTACAATCATCCCGCCTTGTACGTCCATTAGTTAACCATGCAGACCCAAAATTCCGTGCACAAATAGTGGCTGCCCGAATTCGTATGCTCCAGCAGATGGTGGACCATTTACACACTTAAACAATGGAAGGCAGTTTGTGTTAACAAGCGAGAACATCATTATATTAACTAATTAACGTATTTAATTTATTGATAACAAAAGAGAATGAAAAGCATGAATATTTTACCTGCACCTAGTCCTACATCACCGTTGTCACCGTTGGACAAAGGTGTATCTTCATTTTCAACCGATGGAACGTTCTTATTGCAATTAGCACACGGTTCTTTGAGCGTTTCAATATAATAGTAGTACCAATTTTCAATTAAAAATGATAACAATAAATGCATATATAATTAGAAAGTATTTGTACTACGGGACTGTAGTCAAAATTAATTAATAATATAAAAAATAAGCTATATGTACCAGAGGGTGTTCCATTTTCATCCATTATATTTGATGCAGTAGCTATAAATGTTGTTGCAAACAAAATTCCAGCAATAAGGACGTGGTGTGTGGCCATTACGATAAAGGGTGTAAATATATTATCTGTTATTGTTTTGTAAATTGTCTAATAAACTAATAACACGTTTTTTTAAAATTAATTTATAATTAGGTAGATCGACAAATATTTCTAGCCTTTGTGTTCTTAGTCAACTAATAATTTCCCACAAGTCAATAGCTGATTAATAGTGCAATTAAATTTATTTTATCTCAATGTTTTATGTGTGTGTTTTGATAAAATTGTTTACTATTCCTGAATGTTAAATTGGTACAATACGATCAAATAGGTGGTCATCATCCCAAGCACCTAGTAAAAGTAAGCACATGTTTTGAGATACGAGAAAAACGTTTGCAGAGATTGTATTTTAAAGAGACTTACCGTGGGAAATAAATGTCTGCCCAATGTGAATAAATTAGCTGGAGTGACACGAGGAGGCATTTTGATGTTTTGGATGTAGAACAAGATTACCTGCACATATCGTAACAATATTCAATATTATACACACCAAACATTTGTTAAAGCTTATGGGAGACTCTGAACAAACATGGTTGATAGTTGATGGTAGTAAAAAAAATAACGATACTCATGTGTGAGTGTGACTACGAAATGCGCATTTTTTTTAAACGTACTTGTTCTTTGGCTTCCTCACTTAACTTGTCCAAATCCGGACAGTTCCGGAAAGCGAGCACACTTTCTTTAGCCTAAAATTTCCTCAAAGTTATAGTCATTATAGTTATCTAGCTATTCCACGTGCAACAAATAAAGTTATGAATTATCTAGAATAAAGTATTTCACCTCATTTGTCATTGACGTGGCTGCATCACAAAGTAAGTAAAATGTCAGCACGCACGTAATAATTGTCGGGAAAATGGTTAAAACCTGGTACCAGTTAATGTCCCCACCACCGTCACTATTTGCTTTACTCATGGTTATAATGACCAACTGGAACGTTGCTTCCACAAGAGAAAACAAGATTGTAACACAGCCAGTGACCAGAAAAACATTGAATATTTGATGAAATTTTCTCAACGACTTTGTCAACTCGTCAAAATTTTCCAGAGTCCATGTTGTCGTTTTAGATTTTTCGACCAGACTCGCAATTAAAGCAAAACGATCTGTTGCAAACCAAGAGTGAGCCCACTGATATTCACCAGGTGCCGAGGGGGAGGACTTGATTGGTTGTGCACTAGCATTTATTTTAAGTCTGAGAACGCTAAATCCTGTCTCAAACATAAAAATGAAGGATATCAATGGGTAAAAACTAAGAAGTCGAAAATGTGTCGACATTCCCCAGTTCAACAATACAATTGGTAGCATGAGAACATCCGTTTTCCACCAATCCCCTCCAAAAGTAGCCATAGCTTTTGGTATATATATAATGTTGATAAGCAAAAGCGGAATAAGAGGAAGCAGTAAGACCAACGTTCCGGTGCGTCTGAGGGAGATGTACTTACGAACAACTGAATGCTTGATTTCACCTTTCGTATCAAAGATGAGGGAATGGTCCAATAAATTATTTATCAAATTCGTGAGATTTGAATAGAACTCTGTCATATCAGCGTGTTTAGTGATGAAAATCAATGCCCAGCCGAGGTCAAGAATGCTTATCACGAAATGTAAAACTACACGCGAGAGAGCTGCTGTGGAGCGCCATTCTCCAAATAGTTGGTAAACTTGGGCAGCTTTGAAATGTAAGTATGCAGCAGACAAGATTGCAATTAGAGCTCGAAAAAGCGTGGCAATAAACCCAAATCCAGTAAATGAGAATCTAAATATGTATGCATTTTTAGAATGTCTGGCTGTTTTGACTTTTTCAAACGTCAAAGGAAATAAACCTGTGATTTGGCTGGCAAGAATGGGCAAATTCAAAAAATCCCTTGTTAAAAAATCGGGATTTGCTTTGCGAACCATTTCGGGAATGTTTTGATCGATTTCTGTTCTAATGTATTATGTCCCAGAGAATTTTTTCAATACGCCAATTTCTGGTTTACTAACATTTACTAACTAATATGGTAGAAATGTAGCAAGTAATTCTTTGTAATATTTCGATGATCGTAATAATGCTATCCACATATTAATAAACGAACCAATAACTTATCTAGCCATAAAAATACAATTTAGCTAAAATATGTAAATTACATGCATCAATGGTCTGATGGGCTCGAAAAGATTTTTTATGAATTCAATCAACCATTTTTGGGATTAGCACAACAACTTCTTGTAACGTAATTATGTAAGACAATACGTCTCCTGTAATCATATACAATACGTCCCCACAATAGTTGCCATTTCGTTAATGAAATTTGTTTTTGATCGAGAAATGAGGTTTAATACAATTTGTTGAATTCACATTTTTATACATTTTTGTATATTTTATTTAATATATTCGATATATTTTGTATATAATACTGTATTATTGTGATATTATTGTATACCACTATGATTTGTACTGTAAATAAATAGAACATAATAACAGTTGCCTCATCAGTGTTACACTGTGGTCTGTAGTGCCCGGACAAATGATAAATATGACAATTCCGTTGATTTTTTTTATCAATCTGCGTACTCCAATTGTAAAACTCCATCTCGTACACGTCATGTCACTTCATAAGATAGATTGTGGTGATAAGGTTGTTAGTTGTTTGATGTGTGTTCCCTAGAATCTCCGCGTTAGTTGGTTAATTAGCTTGCCGTGTTATTTCATTTCTGTTCATATTGTGGTTATATGATGTTTCACAATGCTTATCGAGTTAAGTCTGAAGTATGTAATTTTACCTTACAATCACGTGTGGACAACAAAGTAATGCCAAGCAATGGGATACACGTTTTAAATGGATTCATATCGGTTTGTAATTTAAAAAAAAGTTATCATTAATTGCAATTGCAACGCAAAAATCCGATCTGGTTCAGGTAACACTATTAAATATACCTAATCACACACAACTCAAGAGAAAAGCAATGAACTTGAGTTGATATACATATTCGCATAATTTTGATCAATACACGAGTACACCATTGGCGTTATATTTTCTTGATTTCACATGATTTATTGACAATTGATGAAAAAGTCAATCTGAAGAAGTTACACCTTAAGTATTTTTGGCATTCAATTATTTATTCTGTAATATTTGCATATACTTTTGCAAAGTGATGCGAAGACTGAAGTAATTATTTTTTATTTCAATTAAAATACTCCAACTTTAATATAAATAATAATAATCAGAAATTAGACAACATGAAAGACGACGTGGATAAAGTAAAAGTGAAAAATGAAAATCTGGAACCACTTTCCAGAAAATTGAAGATTATTACAACAATTGTCATATTTTACGGGAATCTTACATATGTGAGTAACACGAACAGTTAAATTGCTGTATGAAATAATTTAGAAAGAAAAATAAATTATAATTAACTAGATGTATATTCTATTCAATTACATTATTTAATTGTTGTAAATTTATGCATTTTTTTAGGGTTGTGCTATGAACGCGTTTTCGCCGGCACTGAACGACTTTAAAACCAAGTATGACGTTGATACCTCCACCATATCTGTGGTATTTGTTGCGTCGATAGGAGCTTACATGGTTGGTGCACTATTATGTAAGGATAATTAAAATTCAGCACAGTACAAACTGGGTACTATAAATAAACAAAAGTAGAAATATACGTCATTCTAACCGCTAACGACTGCTTTTACAGGTACCGTAATTTATAATATTATAAATCGACAATTCGCCGTTTGTTTACTATTCGTTGGAATCAGTGCTACAATGTTTGTGGCACCACATGTACCAACTCTTAATCTTTTTTATGCCGTTGGAGGAACTCTTGGGTTTTGCATAGGGTGCTACGACTCAGCACAGTTCGTATGGATAATGGAGATGTGGCAGAAGGAATCCGGACCCTACGTGCAAGCTCAGCATTTTTGCTTTGCAGCGGGAACGGTGCTTTCCCCTTTGATTATGTCCCCCTTTTTGAGCAAATCCACAGACGAAGACGACCCAGATACAACAACAACCCCAAAAACGGAAGATGAATCTAATATAACTGTGCCATTCACCATTATGGGATGTATTTGTGCAGTAACAGCCGTTGCACAATTACTTCTCTTTATTTTTATGAGATACAGACCCCCACCACCGGAGGTAGCGGCTAGATCCAAGGAAGAAGAAAATAACAACAACGACAAAGCGGAAGCTCTTGAAGTAAAAAGTGAAAGAGGAAATACAAAGAACACAATTGTAGACTGGGTGAAAACGCAATGGCCAGGTTGGCCCATTGCTCGACTTGTCATTCTTTCTGGCTTGACACTGGGAACATATCAAGGGATGGAAATGTGCACCATGCAATTGTTCCCAACATTTGGCCATAATAGTGATCTCAAACTTTCAGATTCAGCTGCCGCTGACACACTTACCGGTCTTACGGTGGCTTTTATGGCGGGTAGAGGCTTATCAATATTTTTGGTGCTACTCAAAATCCCACCTGTAGCTATAGTGTATGCCGACGTCGTTCTAATTTTGATTGGCAACATTCTTCTTGTGATTTGGGCCATGAACTCTAAGGCCATTATCTGGACATCAGGTATCTTGTACGGATTGGGATTCTCTTCCTTACTGCCAGCGTTCTGCACGTATATGGAGCGGTACTTAGAATTTACAAATACCATTGGAGCAATGATGATCGTGTCGGGTTCCTTTGTTGGTTGTATGTACCCTTTAATTGTTGGAGGAATAATTGATAATTACCCACTGGTATTAAGTTTTCCTATATTTTTCAGCATAGTTGTTATCCTTTGTTCTGTTAGCACTGCGCTGTTCATAACGAGAAAAAGTAAACAAAGAGATAATTAATTAGCAAGATATGTTTATAACAAGCGAAAAAAACAACCTTTTAATTAGTTGTATAAATAAAACATTAAAAGTTATTACTTTTCTACATGATTGAGTGTCATTTTTCATGTCCCACACGCCGCAGTTTACAACAAGAATGAATACTTACTGGTCAGTATTTGTCATTTGCATTTACTAGATATATTTTTATTTCATACACGGTTAACAATTTGTTTAACATGTCGCCTCTTACAAAACCTTCAGTTGACACAACTGAAATGCTTATCCGAATAGCATTGCGGAATGTTGTGTATTTTCCCATTAAAGTTTCCCAACTCACTGGCACATTTTTATATACCGTTGATTCGGATGCAAACTTAAAGTTTTGTTGGTTTGCCTACTCCAACATTTTGGTTCTTTTAAATTTAGCATTGGGAGCAATTTGCCTCACTCTGTTTTTTCAATACAGTGGGGACTACATTGTTCTCTTTGGGAATTGGGCAGACATTGATTTCTTCACGTATGTAACAATGACTGGCGTTGGGTTCTGTTCTGACATTTTCTGTACCGTTATAGCTCTCAAGGACCGAAATTTGATAATGAAATTTCACAATCAACTTGTTCAGTTGGTTGTGGACATACACTTGGAGTGCGGGAGGATCTATCCGAAATTAGTAGACTCCAACTTTCTAATGTTTGAAAGAACTCGGAGAAAAATTAAAATGTTTTCTGCTTTTACCGTTTTCGTAGCATTCTTTTCATATATCAACGCAGCATCCAGTTCGGTATTTTTTGGCGTAACAACGATACACAGTAATTTTTTTATACTGGCAACTACTCCTCTTATTTTCATTTTTGTCATTATGCTACAAATTCTTCGCCTGTCCCAGTATTATATTGCTGTCGGGATTCTTTCGTACGTCTCCTTTGCTTTGAAAGCACTGCACGGTCAATGTGAACGGGAAATTTTATCGGATCGAAAGGATGAAGATGCTCTTGTCAGAGTTTTGAAAAGCTTCAAAAGTATTAAAGCCATCATTAAGGAGCTCAACGTTACCTTCCGGTGGACGCTCTTGACCGGGGTTCTAACGTTACTCATTAATATACTGTTTCTGCTGTTTCAGTTTATAGGTTGGATTTCAACATTAGGTCTAATGTTCGCTTTAATTGCAATCTGTCCTCAGTTGACCTCAAACATTTTAGCGTTTTATTATGTATGCATAGTCTCGTCTGATATAAATAGAGAGGTAATGATGAAAGGTAAAAAAAATTACAGATGACAGATAGCATGTTTCAATATGTTTGATTTCCTCATCTACTTTTTAATAGGGAATACGTTTCGTTACTGCGTTGCGGGATATCGGATCATTTGCATGGGTGATTCAAAATATGGACCTGAGTCGAAAGGTAAATTGCGTTTCAACTACGAAAAATAAGTATTAAGTACAATAACACTCTGTGTAATTTGTAATTACACATTGTTTTATAGGTTAGAATGTACCATGTTGCAGGAATGGTGCATCCTATTGCAATTTGCCCCGGATACTTTTTTAAACTCTCCCGCAACGCACTTCCTACGGTAATTGTCGAATAAATAGTTTGAATTAACACTTGCGTTTGCAAGGAATAATGTACATGATGTGTCAAACATTTGTTACCAAAATTTTGACTCATGTTGTTGGCAGATAAGTGCGGCTATGATTACCTACCTTTTGGTACTAAAACAATTTGAAATGAAAGATGACAAGCGCTATTTACGAGGATTTCCAGTATCTTCTCCAGTACAAGAAAACGGGTAGTAAGTTTAAAATTAAGAACATTAACACAAGGCCGTGCTTATTGAGAGACTAAGTTTATTTTAAGTTTTGGTTATTATTATACATGCACATACAACGTTTGTGATATTTAATAAACGGTTTGTCGATATATAATGTATTTTTCGCTTTATTTCATTGTATTTACACTTTAACACAATAACGAATTTATTAAAATCTCTAATTTATAAAAAATATTTCACATTGTCACTGGACGTAGAAAATATTTTATAACTAACGAAGAGAAAACATTCGTTAAATCTTGATCATGATTAGCTTCTTCTTAAACTTTGGAAAGACTTCACGCACACCAATATCTATATACAAATACTACAAATACGAGTACAGGTCGCATTACCATTTTCAGCTTCCGGGATAACGATATGACTGCACCGGTTCAAAACATTATACTCACCATCAGCCACCACACGGATTAAAAACAATAATTTACCTATGACCTATGTTTCTTCATTCACTTCATTTCATTAAATGCTACAATAAAAAGCGCTTCCTCCTTTTATAAAATCATTTACTGACTAAAATAATGATTCTAAAAGTGGACGGAAAGCATGATTGCGTAGTATATATATTGCAAATCATTTGTCACCGATCTAAATCTAAAAGATTACTGATGGGTAGGTAGACTTTGTTTTACAACGAACTCTTCAATAATAATAACAATATCCTTGAGAAATGTACAATTCCACTAGTGCTCATGTAATTCTACACACATCTCTTCAATCCATAACCGTTTACTAATACAAATTAACGAAAGGTAATCACACACGTATGTATATAATGGAATGGCAAACATGCCTTGAACAAAGATTGCTGAATTTTCAAAAAAAACACTTCTTGTTCCCGTGAACTTACTACATCAGACTACATACATATTTTAAACGACGGAATGGGAATATATACTTCGTGCATGTGCCAACGACGTCATATTGTACCTGTTAATTATGACAGTCGGGTTTGGTTGAAAAAATACTAGATAACCTTACTGCAAGATGATTGTCAAGGTTGTGAAATAAGGCACTTCACTTTATGACTTTCACATTTTACTTCATATCACTGTTTCAAGGCCCTCACCAAAATGACGTCGTTAACCATTAACAGTACAAAGTACAATACATTAATCATAGGTATGATTACACAATCAATAATTATTACAAGTGCTAGCATACATCAGTCACGTCACGAGTGTCACATCTACATCATCGACACTGCTAACACTGTTGTGTTCCGTGACTTCTGCGGAAGTTGGGTTCAGTTTATTGTTATTTGCATTTCCACGTTGCCGTTGGATCTTCTTTTTCAAATCTGCTTCAGTGGAGTCGTAAAAGCCGTACATCGTGAAGTTATCAAAAAATGAGTTGTACGAAAATTGTTCATAGTCTAATTGAGTAACTCTGTCGAATTTCTCCTTTGTCTTCATCAGCTTTTCCCCTGTCCACATTGCTGCATCAAATGGGTCTTTGGCTTTCTGCTGCAACGCAGTTACAGAGGTACCTGGTGTTTCTTTAATATACTCCTCTTTCTTTTTGAGAATAAATGTAGACTTTTCCTTCTTTGCAAACTCCAGATCAAAAACAGAGGAAAGAAAATTCTGAATTAGTTTCGACTTCTCGGTTAAAATCGACTTCTTTTTCTTTGAGCCTTTCTTCCTAGAATAATTAAATTCCCATACGAACAACCATTGCAAAGATTCGATTTGAAGAATAGTGTGAAGTAAAGGTGTATCACACTTTTTCCCGTAGACTTGTACTCGCTTGACAAAAGGAAGCAATTTCGGAAGTGCACAAAGTACATCCTGAGGAATATCACAATTGTCTAAGTATAACTCTCGCAGATAATTTTGATGTTCTGCAAAATTGCCTGTTGCCTTCAGTTTTCCTTTTGCTAGTGACAGTATCTCTAAATACGGATTTCCACGTAACAAGCTTTCAACGATGTTTAAATCCTCGTTTCCAACATCATTACATGACACAACTCTTAATTTGTGGCATGTTGAAAAGAAAGCTTCGTAGTTTTTTAATCCTTTCACCTTTCGTAACAGTATTGTTTCCACACTTCGTGGTATAGGATCCAAGTTGTACAATTCACATTCAGTCAATGCAAGCTTTTTTAACGGAAACTCTCTGGTACCGTTTATAATTTCTTGCGCATCCTTTATAAGATTCATGAGTATTAGCCCTTCTTCGTAATTTATCTTGAGAAAAAGAATCTTCTGACACGTGATTTTGATGTTGACCTTTGAGCTTAACATTTCCCACAAAACAGTTCTCCTGTTTCCTCTAGGCTGGACCTCCGGCTCAGCGGTACTACGCTTTTTATCAAAGAACAAAATTTCCCGCAAATTTATAAATTTTCCTTTTAAAAAAGTTTTCAAGTGTGAGCCACACTGATGCTGCTTCTTTGGAATAATGTCTAAACTGAATTCTTTCAGATTGGGTAGGTAAACTCGCATTTGCGGAATAGCTGTTATCTGAATTTCTTCGTCAATCCGTTCAATATCTCCAGAGGTGTCCTTACTATTATTAAGTGCCTTAATATAGTCGTGCAGGTACATATCTCTATTTCCACTCGTCGTAACTGAATTCTGCAAGAACGTAGATGGAGACTCGGAAACCATTGGTGAGAACGTTCCAGGATCATTATTTTCAACGCTATTATTTCTCTTCCCTTTTGGACAACGAGGACTTTTTTCATTTTGAATTGCACCCGCGATGGAGTTAACATTGGTAGTTGATGGATGAGGCAATTCGTTGCTACGATGTATCTCCAACCTTTCAGAAGTGTTTTCTGATGTGGAAGAGGGGGATTGAACCAGTTCTCTGCGAACCCTTGGGTATAAGTTGAAACCACTGGGAACTGAAACCAGCGGCACATCTCCATCGTCATCATTATCGCTTGGCAAGTTTTTGGCGGCCAAGTAAGTTGTAATGTCTATCGTTTCGTCAGAGGTGAACAAGCCACGATACGGAAGCACCATGTTGCAGACAAATGTGTCACTGCTAGGAAGCGTGGTAAAACGAATTTGATACAAAGCTTTCCCAATTACTTTTCTCAAGTCAGATCCAGTTGGCTTGTTTTCTCTTTGGCATGATGATGTATGTTGATGTATTGCCCACCTAAAACAAAGTTTAAAATGTTTAACGTGATAATGCTGCATGCAAGCAGATTCTTTCAAAACCTCAAATCCAAGATATCATCTTTTTAATGCAAATTCATTGACAAAATCGTAACTATCTATTGTTACATTGTAATTAACGTCTTACCGTATGACATTTTTGAAAACATGAAACTCGTCCTCAATAAACCAATCTTCGCTTCGTAAAAAATTGTACAAATCCTCCTCCTTGAGTTTTAAAAATCCATCAGAAGACAAAACGTCGCCCGCACATCTAATGACACAAAACAGTGAAATTTGTTAGTATTGACATAATTTTAATAATGCTACGTTTTTCATTTTACCTCGATATAAATGCAGCAGCCATATCTTTCAATTGTTCATCATTGGAATCCAATGCTGAACAATATACTTTAATTACGTTGTCCACACTAATGTTGGCCTTCAGGAATGCCAAACACTCAACCTGGAGCTGACGCACACCTATAGTTTTTGCAACTGCAAGCGTGTCCAATGCTTGGTGTACATCTTCAATTTCTACGTTTGTCGTATACAAATACTAAAAATAGACAAGATCAATTACATATTTATTTTATTCTTTCAGCATTGAGTTTGTTGTGAATAAATTAATCAGTTTCGAAAAACCTCACATTAAGCATTTTCCAAAATGCTGAAGGTTCTAATGTAGGGAGTACTACAGGAAGATTTGGTGTGCTACTAATTATTAAGCTTTTAGCATTTGTATTCTCACATAAGAGACACAAAATAAATTTGTGGGCCGTAAATGAAACCTTTTCTCTCCCTACTTCAAATTTGACATCACGATAAACCGAAAAATCATCAGATTTCCACATGTTAAAGTATCGGTCCAGGGTAGAGCGCCCCTTACATTGTCTCTTCCAGCATTCCGTTTTATCCACAATATCTGGACCGTTAATACTGCTACTGGATGCATCTTCTTCGCCAACAACGAATTCAGATGGTAATGGCCATTCATTATTGAAAATATTTATTTGGGTTTCAATATTCGACAATTCGGTGCTGTCAGGACTAACATCAACTCCAATTCCACCATTTGAACTGCTGTTTTGCAATATAACTGCTGCGTGGGTATCCACCTGTCCACACAATCGCTTTGAAGGGCTTTCGTCGCTTGAACCGTTGTTACCTAAGTGGCATTCATTGCCTGTGGCCACTTCCTCTGATAATTTTGATGATTGTAATGGCCGTTTTCGTTGTGTTTCCGATGCTGTCGTCGCACTTATAATTGCGTTTACACTGAGTTGGCCGGGTATGGAAGGTGATGAAGAGTCGGTGGGTTTCATCTTGTCACTTGCCAAAATCAAAGATGACGTTGAATTTTGTTCCGAAGTTCGTTGTGATAAAGTAGGAGCACAGCTGTACGTCGATTCTATTCTTATGTTTGATAACTCAAAGTCAGAGTCATCGTCGTTCTGCAAATTTGAATTAGACGAAGACGTCGTTTCTTCGTGGTACGACGTTTCGGAAACTGGAGGTGGGAGTAGTCTCTTCTTAGGTGGTATTTTGGAAAATTTAGACGCTATCACGGTGACGGTTTCATCAACTTCTATCATGATCTCGTTGTTCTAACCTTCGTGGTCAATAGTTCATCATTATGTGTGATCAACCTGTAATTGTCAAAAAAATTACGGCTTGTGCAACTGACCAATTAACTTTCAACTTATCGGTAGGCACAACATACAACATATGATACGATACTATCAAAATAAAAATATACCCAGTAAGAAAATACAAACATCAGTTGTAAAGTTGAAAGTCCATTTTAATATCTATTCATAAGAAGTTCAGACATTATCGTCACTACCTATTGTCAGTAATGATTTTTTTCATTGGATACAAAGATAATACGCGATGCCCGGTCACATCTACATCATGCGTCCAAATGTTGTCAGTCAGTATCGGATAAGGGCAGTTTCTTTGTCTATAGAAATCAAAGAAAATAATTATATAATAATATGTTAGCAAATTTGCTTCCTTATTAGGATTCGAGCTCAGCATCAATATTTGGCAGTAGGATGTCAAATATAAAAAATACCACTAGACCACTAGTTCCCGTAACTGTTTACGAAAAATTCCAACAGTTGACAGTAAAATTAAATACGGTGGCAAGCTAACGTGCATACGTACCTCAGTGTAGGCGTCAAATGCAGATAACGTCTATTTGGAACATCATGCTAACTGTGTACTAGCGAGCGGGTCATTTTAAAACCTATTTTGGAATTTTGGCAATATCACGTGTTCGTTTCCACAAATATTAGAAAAGAAGAAACACCTAACACCTGTGCTTCAGACAGCATTAATGCAATGGCAATACCACAATATAAGAACACATACTGCATCTTATATATAAAAACTCGATTTCTCTTATTTTGTGACTTGTGACTTGCATGTGCATCATGCCACCACCTGTTTTGTTTGTAGTTTGTACAAGGTTTTGTCGATCATCATCACTTAGCCTAGTAAGTGAGAACCCGGCATGCATAATCTTCCAAGCCCCTAAAATTTCCAAGGTTCCTGGAAGCCAGGAATGTGGGCACCAGACGTCCACGCTTGAGAATTTCCAGGGATCCTTGTGTGCATTCTGGGCGAGAACGGGAAAGATATCTCGTTTTTTAAATCTAATTTATGCAAATCGCAGTCTCAAACACGTAGCAGCATGTCGGTAAGCGTTTGCCTTACATTGGTTAAAGCACTAGCAGGAAAGCATATAATCAATGTAAACAAAAACGAGTAAGGACGCCAGTCACTGTATTGATAAATTGGCGATCTAATGGGGAATTTTTTAAAAATAACGAGCAGCAGAATAAGCTCAAGTAGAAGTTATTTTTTGCGCGCCATAGTTTGTGCTTCTACGAGCTATTGATCCAACCTATCTACCTGCAAAAAAGAATTTTGAAATTCGCTTTCCTTCATGAGTTACCACGTAAACGGACGGTCGGCCGGACGGCACAACACGACAGACCATTTCTAGAAGCAATTCTGCAGAACTCCTAATAATGACGTGATGTGATAATTTCCTATTTTTTGGAGTGGAGTACATAAATGCAAAGAATGTTCCACAAAATATATCGAGACCGTGCGAAAACAAAACTCCCGTCGGGGCACTTCATAAATATAATAGCTGCAGCTGCAATGTAACGAAAAGGAGGAGCCCGGTTGTCACTTTCATTTAAGAAAAATTGGAATGAAGTTGAAATTTGGATGGTGAAGGCTTGTCATGATAAGTCCTATTTGTGAATTAAAAAGGATTATCAGAGATGTTTCATAAATGTTTGGCACTCATTTCTTGCTAAATATGTACGTTATATTATGTCTACGTATTAACTTAAATACTTAATAATATTTACGTGTAGCATGAATAATTTTGAATACAATGAAAATACGAACATTTTATTAGGTTCCATCAAAATTGTGACGGGCATCTAGTGTATATTGGTGTAGTTTCTTATCTCACTACAACACTACAAGTCGTATCTCTCTGTCCCTCTCTCTCTACTGCCTTTTCTGCATTGTCGTGCTCGTACGTGTAAAAGTAACTTGAAAGAAAAGTGCTTCATATTGTGTACTATAGCATGTAACATGAAACAGCTCTATTGTACCGCGTAAATATTTTTAGGTATATAATGTATA
>JAHZNE010006923.1:0-20629 GCA_027744055.1 Callyntrura sp. NNG-2020
TACTACTGCTATCAAAGGGATTATATAGTCATACATTGACTCTGAAAATAATGTAAAAATAAAATATGGTCTGCGTCCTTTGTAGTGTTAAAATAGTGAATGCTGAATCGGAGGCTAGAGAGTATTAAAGCCAGAGAGACAGAAGAAAAAAGTCCGGGACAACATGCATAAAGACATACAAAAAGATTACATATTTTAGTTTCTTCCTATCCATACTCATTCCCTTTAATCCAGATATTTTCTTAGTGCTGCACCAACACCACCTTCTACACGGATGCTCGACATGGATAATATATATTTATTGGTGGAAGAGGACAGCACGGAAACAAAAAAACGGATACCAAACTGAAACCAATAACCGAAAAACCAAATAGCTTTTTGCAATCTCTCTTTCTCTTCTTTCTCTCTCTCTGACTTTCGAAGCAATGCACGTGCACGCACTCTTATCCAACTCATCATGTTAAGTTCAACACAGAGGTAAAGATAAGGACAGGGAATGGGATGGTGTATCTGTAGAGCATGATCAAGAATAGGTATGAAATGAAAGCACTATTCATTGATTTTACCCTTGAGAATATGGTTGGGGGTGTGCATTGAGGCGTTCAACAAATATTCAAATTATATATGACTTCGCCTTATTTTTGTTCTTTCTCATGCCTTCGTAATAATCAAAGATAACATAGAAGAAGGCCAAATGGTGGTGAAGAACTGATGATGATTCTTTAGCTCTTCTTCCAGCTTGCTGTTGTGTGGGCTACACTCTGGGCATGTACCTACCACTCTGCACTCTCTTCTCCACTTGTACGTGTCCGATACATTGAAAACACCACCATACCAACAAAATTGCAGTAACCAAGGCTGTGTCTTGTTTGCACGTTTTTATTGGCGCACATACTGTTTACAACTCCCTTGAACCTGACAACATTTCCCTGCCATTTTTTTAAGGAAATCCTCGCCTTTTTCAGCTATTTCCTGCCTTCTCCCTCATCTTAATTTTACTTTTTGTGCTTGTTCACTCTCATTCATAATGAAAGGAAAATAATGGTATTTCCCGACACAATCAGAATCCTAGAGAGCCACATATCCAGAGTCGTATTACTCTTCATCGTGTGCTCCTATACCGTTACACATATACATGTGTGGGAGAGTATACAGCTTGCAGGGCGTTTTTATACATGAAATGCTTTTATCAGCGTCATCATCATGCTGGTGAAAAAATGCAAGAAACATTCTCCAGTAGGTAATTCCGTAGTTGATGTTATAATCAACACACGGACAGATCGCATCATGATGTGTATCACCGTTCTAATAGAACGAGTCATGCCAGCCCAACCAGCGTTGTTTCTTAACAAAGAAGGCGAAAGTGCATAAAATTTATCATCGCGATGACGACCATGATAAGGTTGACGCCCGAAAGGAAAATGAATATGAAACATGAATCAGTAAACACGCACAAGACTGCTGTGTCTAATATCTATACTGCACTATTAACTAGTACGTATTATTTCGGCTGTACACGCAAACTATGAAATGGGATGGGATAAACCTCAACGAATATACTCACTTGCAATCAGTCCTCCTACACAATCAAAATAAAATGTAGGTTCGTTTAATTCGTCTTGTTTTCACCAGCCATTGTGAAGCCCCGCAATTTAATTATGATGATGAACATTGAGATAGCTGATGTTTCTATTCTTATTTCAAGGCCCAAAAGGTGGTTCCTAAAACGACTGACGATCGTAAGAACAGCATGTGCCTTCAGAACGACGGAGTAAAAATAAAAAGATGTTTGGTAAGACGATAGCAGTATGCAGTTGTTTGGCAGCAGGTTTTTACTGGGACAGTTCTTCCAGTTTTTAGTCGGTATAATCATCCGAGTTTATTTTTTTCCTTTCTATATTACATGCTTTCCGGTTGTTGTGGTTGGCTTGGAAATTGTCAAGAGAAAATGGGACCTGGTGGTGTTGGAGTAAACAAAACAGCAGCCGTGTTGTTTGGCATTGAGGATGATGGTGTGCTCTCGCTCGCTTCACAAACACAAGATAGCAGAGAGTATCTCCGAAACAGGAGAGGAAAACAATTATTTTGCCCAGCCAGTCATTCGTTCATAGTTCATACACAGTTGAGAGGAAGCAGTGGTTGTAGCGGTAGCTAACTGCAGCAGCAGGATTTTTCTACTTGGCTTTCGCTCTGTTGCTGATGTGTATAGTAATCATGTAACTAAAACGGGCAATTTGATAACACGACTCATCGTGGTGATGAACATAAAACAGCGCATTAATCTAAGGCAGAAAAAATACATTTTCTACGCTAACACAATTATATGTAATATGACGAGCTGGAGAAACTGTTGTGGCTTTTGTGTGCATTTCATGTAAAGATGTTGCCTTGTGTGTGGCGGAGGATGAATAATAATAATGCTATACGGTATATTGCACGCTACTACAAGATTGTCTTTTAAGATTTGAAATCAACAAAGCTTATGTGGTCACAAAAAAGCACATACCTTCTTCATCGTCCTTAATGTGATGTTTTCTTTTGGCTGACTGGTTAACCCCCATGGCAGCAGCAAACGCAATGGTGTGTGCAGTCAAACGATAATCTAGAAGTTTCAGCAGGTTTTCAATTTAAAAACACAATCTCGTCCTGTTTCTCCTACTTCCTGCTCGCCCTTTATTCCGTTGTGAGTATGCAAGGACCCGGACTTGGCCTAATCTTCCAGCAATCTGCGCTCTATAATTGTACAAAAAAGTTCATATAGAAATTACAGTATAAATGGGCAGGATTATACTTTGTTATACGTCTAATCAATGTCTTGTAGGGAAATCGATGTAATTGAGTAGAAAAAATTACATGGAACAACAAGACGAGGAACAACAACCACTGCTCCCACAAAAAACCACAAAGACTTAACGTTCGCATTAAGTTTCTTCCGTTCATTCCATTACACATTACTGGACAGAGAATTGAGCAAAAGTTTTTACCATCAACGCAAACAAAGCTTTGTAGGATTTCTTTCTCATTTCTCGATTCAAGGAAATCCTGCCTCATGGCAGACAACAGCATCTCTCAATGAAAGTCACTGATTTCCTTTTGTCAAGCGGGGAATGTAGGAAATGTGGTTCTTTCTATCTATGCGTAACTTGCAAACAACATCCACACAGCTATACTGGGTTGTTCATTTTGGTAATTAAATGTTGAAGGACCAAAGGAGCAAGAGAGCAAGGACACGTCCGAAAATGCATACGTAGATACCTACATGAACATACGTGTGTGGTTACAGGACGACCTCTCAACTTCAATTAATGGTTGCAGTCTTTTAATAAAAGAAAAAAGGCTAAAATTAAATTGATTGCAAGCACGATGCTGCGGAAGCAAAAATCCTTTTTTTTCCCTATTCGGTGGGCAATTTTTCCTTTTGATTTTAGTCCAACCAGATTAGGGTGATTCCCGTTGTACGTGTTGTGTAAATCTCATCGTTGAATCGGAGATGCCACCACCAACACGCTAGTGGCGTCATTAAGGTCACCCGACAACAATATGGTATAAGTATCCGTTTCTGGTTGACTTTTGGAGTGTGCATGCGCTACAATGTTTAAAATTCCCCGTGGCGTGTCCGCAGCACGATACCAACTCTGATCAGTTGCTCAATTATCACAAGAGTCAGGAATTGCGAGTACAAAGAAATGGTCTGCCACCAGACATTCATCATCAATTGACACGGGAGTCAGCATTACATGAACATTACATTTACAGTTGTACACAAAACAGCCATACACACCATACACGATAGGGAACGACGAATCCAGTCTCTGACTGCAGACTTATAAAAGTCCTTCTTTTCTTTTGTTTTGTCGTTGTTGCTATCGCCGTCGTCATTGTCTACTTCTTTCTCATGTTTTATTTGTTTTCCTTGTTTGTATCACGTTCTCTAGCTTCCTTTTCTCTTTTCTTTTATTAGGTGTACCCTATTGGATTAGTTGCGTGTCTGTTAAACCAGCATTAATGACGTGGCCGGCCACCACAACGGTACGATAAATAAAAAAAGAAAAATGAATTTTAAAGTGTTGTCCCAAATCAACGGCTGTTACTATTGGCTCTAACGAGTACCAAGATGACCCCAGAGGCCAACCCTGACGGGATTAACGGCGAGGTAAACGTTGGACAGGCGTCCAGACAAGATGAAATTTGGCATATATGTGCCTCTTATACGTAAATACCTGTGTAGGAATACAGGTTATGGAAGAAAATAGAAACAAAAGTGTAATCCATCTTTTGTTTAAAAAAACTATGGAACGGATGTATTTGAAAAGTAATCCTTCTCCATCAATTTGGGGGGAAAATTCATTTAGAAGCATGCGGATCATCACTATACTTCACATGCGGGTCTGAATTTCAATAGTGTACATACTCTCGACCCAAGACGTGTAATGCTAACTTTGAGCGAAATCGGTCACTCCTTCTAGAGTTATCATGATCGCCGACAGACAGGTCGTGTAAACTACTTTCAGCAGAGATGTTTTTCGGAGTTAATAAAGTGCTTCATCGTATCTTGCATGACTGAACTTGAGCAACAAGCCAAATCATATCAAGGGATGGCATTTTTGCTTGGAATTTTAATCAGCACCTTCAAATTGTTAGGTGCCTTCAAGTTGTACTCAGTATTGCTCAAATTAAATTCCTTGGGAATGAAGTGGGCCCAACGCCGAATGCTTTCTCCAAACCCCTGGTTGATACGGACTCTTTTAACACAAGTAAGAAGTAAGTGCGGCATACTCCAAAACACTCGTAGTCTGGAGAAACCGTATTTTCGTCATTATTCCGACATGTTAAAAATTAAAACGGTTTTCAAAAATCGATTTGTGTTAACAACGAGGGCTACCGCGTATTTGAGAAAACTCGCCTCACACAATCTCAAGGGTCTTAGCGAACAGTTAAAAGTACAACTTTTTCACAACTTTTACAACGGTTTTTTTCCCTTTGAGGTTTCCAGAAGGATAATAGCGGTTTTTCTTGTAATTGTTGCATTTGTTGCTTCTGTCTCCGACACCGTACAAAGAACATTTCCACTGGAAATGGAAAATCTCTCTCCAAGATTGTTTTTGTTTGTGCTTTTTCAATTTTCTTGTAAAGACTACTATTAGATTAGCAGTAAATCAGTGTCTTTATTATTTTTATGATATTACGATCTCTGCACATGCACGTGTACTCCAACATATTCATGCAACACATATATATAGCAGTGCTACTATCATTATAAATAACATTTCATTATAGCAAAAAAAGGGATTTGAGTTTTCGCCATTAAAACTCACACCAAAGTGCTCTCGTGATATGTTATATGAACAAGGAACACGAATAATGAGTGTGAATAGTGTGATGTATACTACCTACTTCTGCTAGCAGATTTGTACAACGGAGACAAAAGAAGAGTACACGGATAGAAAAGCTACAGGAGGAACGACGTACTTCCTTCCGAAAAAGTAATTGTATCCACTCCGCTGAATCCATACGTTTTTCTCCTCCATTCTCTTTTCCCTCACCTTTTTTTCTATATTCGTTTGTTCGAGAGCATTGTATATACAATAAAGTATGAAGCTTGTGTTGGTTTAGCCTATGAGTCTGGCGACTGGCCTAAAGTAAAGTAAGAGTAAGACTGTTGCTTGTTTTTCGGCTTCAGCGTGACTTACACAAAAAAGAGAAAGTCGGTCGGTGGAGATTTTGTTCGCTCCCATTTTTTCAACGACATTATATACGTACTTGATCCCCCTTTCAAAAAAGCTAAACATGATTTCAGTGAGAAGCTGAGAGAGGAGCGATTTTTCAACGTACACTCCTGCACTTTCACATGGCCCCAAAATTGTACACGACCAATATTCAATCGTATTGAGTTTGTAAGTTATTTGCGTGGATATAAGACAAGTACTTCATTCAAAAAAGTTCTCCGCTTATGTCGACGATGTAATAATAACCACATATATACACGGATATTGGAAATGTGTGTACACAGCGGAATTCTACAACGACAACCTAAAGGAACAAACTGCGACGTAATAATGTTTTTGAAGTTGAAGCTGACGTTGATGATTGAAATTGGGACATCAACTGCAGCGAAATGTGCCCTTCCTTTTCTTCTGTCTCTTTTCATAACTTCTCACTCCCTCCTTCTTCCTTTTCCAATTGTTGTCCAGTTTGAGATTTTGATAGATAGAAAGAGATCGAACGAAACACGCTCGTCTTTTCTTTAGTAGCTTCATATTAGCATAGAAGCAGAGTACACCACTGAAATGCTAAATTCGTTGTTCTGTGTACAACTGAGTTGACTGTGTACTGTATACTAGGTTGTGGTTGGGTTTTATTACATTTGCAAACACAAACTGGAATACATTTAAAAGCAAATAGTCACATTTTATACCTACAAAGAGCTTAGTGAATTCAGCGAGGAGTCATCAAAAGCGAGGAAATACAATGGTGAGAAAGGGGAGGAAAAGTAAGCGTTTCCATTTTCATCTTACTTTTTCATTCTTTACATCCTCCGTCAATCTACGGAAACATATATATGAGTATACATGTTAATGGTGTAATATGGAAATTAGTATACAAGTGGGCAACTCCAACTACGACGTGATACCCATATGCGCAACCTCACTTCAAAATATACTTCTTGATAACAGCAGAAGACAATTGTGCATTCCAAGGAAAGTGTGATATCAAAAGAACAGTGGAGACACCACTGAAGCAGTTACTACTTCTAAATCCGGTTGTGATACAGTATCTCATTGTAAAAACAATAATAAAAGAAGGGATAGTGTTGTGGAGAAAACAGAAAGTGGAAAGAGAAAGAAGGCGAAATTTTAAAGTCTCAAAACAATTAAATAAGTAAGTGAAATTCTACGGACGCGGAGGCGAGAGATAAACAGAGTAGGATTTGAATTGGAAGAGGGCTTAATGTGCATTTATATAATCCAAAGACTAGCTCATACAGACTAGCAGACAAAGAATCCAGGAATAGGCTGCTTTAAAGTAAGTATAGCAGAATGCGAACATCGGGACGGCAGTGTATAAATTCACATCGTCTAGGGTAATGTGAGCCGTCTTCAAAGATCAACCAACTGAGGCTCTATGCAGGGGCGGAAAAAGACAGCACACACTCATCAAAGTAAAAAAGAAACGCTAACAAGGCTGACAGCATGGGAGTTTGCACATAACGAAAAATCCTTGGCATAAACAAGAAAACAGCGATGAAAATTTCAACCACGCTGTCAAGGAAATGAAAATAAACACAGGAGCATTTTTCGAGCAAAGACGTTAAGGATGCTCCGATAATAGAAAAATTGGATTTAAAAAAATCGTCATAATGGATTATCTATTTTTGCAGCATTTGGGGTAACCCTACCAGATGATTTTAATGTACTCACTTTTCTAAAATATATAGAGGAACAACCCCATGCTAACTTATATAGAAATTGTAATAAGGAAAGAAAAGATTGTGTATATTTCAAAGAATTAAAAAGCAGGAAGCTACACTTCCAAAAAATACGCAGTTTGAAAGCATGCTAGCTAGCTACCACCCGGGACTACAAAATTAAGTTAAATCTTAATTTACTCAATTTGCGTAATTCATGACATTTTTATGTTTATCAAACTTGCCCCGTCATATACCTACCTGCGTCATGACATAAACGTATGCTTTTGTAGCTTTGCAGGAAAACCAACATGTTCAAATGTAACACTAGACTTGGAAAACAACACACTTTTACAGAACGGCCAGGTGAATGTTTTTGAATAATAGCCTTGGTGCGTAAAAACAAAGAGGATGTATCTGTTTTTTTGTTTATAAACAGACATGGAGAGGAACTCTTAGAACAAGCAAAAATACAATTAGTTGTCACTCCTGTCATTTAGAAATAATAACATCGTTCCTACTGACGGTATTGCTGTTACTGCTACCACCAGGACGACTGTATTTTCAACTTGACTAGATTTAACAACAGCAGCAACAACTAGAACAGCAGAATTCTGCCATATCTGTAAAAGAGGGGCACACTGGGGAAAATGTGGAATGGGAGGAGCGCTATGTAGTATGTAGTAAATAAATAATGCAACCTGAATACATAACAATTTTCTCGGAACAATCTGTCACGATAGAAGCCAGCTTTTAAAATGCACCAATTTAAGAAAAGAATAGTATTTTGCCCGTCAACTTTAAGTAAAGAGAGAGAGTTTTCTTTTTACCTGGTCGTGTGTATTTACTCGTTTGCGCCTACTGTAACATCATTTCTGGAACATCTTAATGCTAGCCAGGGAAAGGATTATGACGACGAAAGAAACGGAGAAAAAGTAACAAAAGTTAATCGAAACATGTCTGAGAGTCAGGGTGAATTCAGGAGAGGAAGTGGAAGACGCTGACGACGACAGAGTCAACAATCATTAGAACAACTTGCTCTCTTATTGGGGATAGGACAAGTGGAGTAGAATATAACTCGCCACAAATCAAGTAAGCATGAGATACGAGATGTTCAAAGTAAAAAGTCAAAAAGAATGAAGGTGGGGTTTGGTGAGATAGTCCACCTGATGACATAACTTGCTTGTTTATTTTATTTACACATACAAAATTTAAATATACTTTTCTCTCCCCCTCTCTACATATATATTTTAGTCGTGTCTACCTGTGTACTCCATGACAGCAGCAGGAGATGTTAAAGAAAATACACAAAAGCAAAAGAAAACGTTGTCAGGGAAGATAGTTTCCTTACAACGGTGTAAAAGTAAAGTGTCCACATGCCTACACACAACACACACACGAAGCCAACATGAGAAAGTAGAAATTATTATTACCTTGAGCAAACGATGAAGGAACGAATTTACTTTTTTTCTTCCTTGTCCTCGTCAAATACTCGAGTTGGTGACCGTGTATGTGTGAGGTTGAGGAGGAGGAGGAGATAGTGGGGTGATGACGACTACGTTGTAGAAATGAGTGCGTTGTTACCAGTACTTGTGAAGTAGAGGACGCCAAAAGAAGAAAAGTTGACTTGTTGGTGGTATTAAATAGTCAGTAGAGTAAATAGTGCAATGGTAACTAGAATAGAATGTGTCCACGAGCAAGTAGTAGAGAGATGAATCTTTCAGTTTTTTTGTCCCTATGAACAATGTAAGTGTGTATGTGTGTTTGCAGCACTATTTTTTATTACAGAAAAAAATAAAGAGCAACTCTTTCTCTCCCTTCTTGTGTTGATAGGAAACCACCAGAGCACTTCTTGTCATCGTCAGTTGAAATAAGACAAAGTAGAAGTCCTCATTCTTCTTTTTTTATTTCCTCCACTTTTTCTCTCCTTGGACTGGACTTGACGATCCTGCTACTGATATGATGATGTTAACAGTAAAAGTACGTAACACAACGTAACTAATGCCAGCAGTCGCGTCAGCAGTGGGCGAGCGTAATGGTTTTGTTACAACTCTTCTCGTGCGTCGCTCTGTCGAGAGTGTGATAAAAGTCCATTCGTTGTCCTGTGTAACTGATTGTAGAATGATGCCTTTTGGATGGCAAGTTGGCAGTTGAGTTTCCTTGAATGCTTGTTGTACTTGCAGCAACAGTAGAAAGGAAGTAGCAGTGGTATACTCGCCGTTGTCGTCGTCTTCTGCTTGTGACGGTGTTTCTCTTTTGCTTACCTTTTCTCGTCTGCTTGACTTTCCAAACGAACGGCCTATCTAAACCCTCTCCTAGCTAGGGGGTTTAGCTCTGTTTCTGTAGTTATACATGCCCGTCCAGCATTATTCATTGCTGTTGTTGCTGGTACACTTTCACTGGCGAAATATGAGCCTTTCTTTCTACCGGGATGCTTTCTCGCTTTTCTCTACGCGATACGGCATTGTATCCAGTCCTATCAGGCACGGTGGAGAATGGCATTGCAAAACGAACAAGTGAATGTGTTCCAAAGTTGTGTTTGTGCTGTCCAATGAAATATATTTGTCTAATGTAAAAAAATACCATTTTTGTGGTAAGGTATGTAGCGTATGTAAGTGCGTTGCTGATTGTCCAAAGTGAATAATGTCTTATGCATATAGTCTCAAATATCAATATATCACTGGGACTTTTACGATGAAGCATTTCGCCAATCTATTTAAAGCGAGATGCATTTACTTTTTTTGCTTTCTATGTTTGTTTGTTTGTAACACTATGCCACTTTTTCAATTGCATACCACTTGTGTGAACTGGTCTCTAATTTCATGAAAGTTGAACTAATAATCGTTATGTTTCGCCTGCATGCAAGAGAAATGAAACACGTTGTGCGGAACTAGAATACAACAGCGAGGCCAGGAGTATGGGAAAAAGTCTTTGTACAATTGATTTGTACGTATTCCCTGTCGCTGGAATTTTGGCAGAGATTTATTGTTAGTTGTGTCGATACGATGAGTTTTAGCTGAAAATAAACTTGCTTCACCAGTACACGCATGTTGTAACTGTCGTCATCGACGAGAAAGTTGTTGTAAACAACGCGTCCCGTGCATCTCTGATATTTATCTCCTTGCAAACATCGATACAACAAGATGTCAAATGTCAGCTTGCAAAAAAACGATGATAGTCACGAATGGCAACAGTTTTCGAATATGCTCGGCTCATACTACATTGCTGTCTCCTAAACAGGAAAAACAAAAATGCATTAGTTGTTGTACATATTTATAGTCCTATAACGTAATGCAGTCAGATATTAATTTATAAATTTTCGTTGCCTTCAAATTAAGTCGTTGCATTCGTAAATTTTTAGTTACTGCTTTATGCTTTTATTAGCATTATGTATTTTTCCACATGCAGATTAGGTAGTTGGAGCATAATACATTTGTGAATCGGCTTTTTCATTCTCTATAATATTGCAAAATGCCTTTGTGCACTTGAATTAGTAGTACTGCATACTCGAATATAAATCGGCATGTCAGAATACACCATACAAAATCTCCCATGTCCTTTGCTCTACCATAAATTTTGTCCCTGATCTCGTTCTGTCTTTCACGTACATGCAAATTTTTCTCTTCTAGATTTTGCATGTATCACTTCCAAGAATTTATTATTTTAATACAAGCTACAAACGCGTGTCTAATAAAATGTCCAAATATTGTTAGTCACAAAAGAATTTGTCTATGAAAAGCAACAAAAGCCTGAATTTTAACGATACATCTAGTACTTTATACTCCGAGACAGTGCTACTATGCAAGTAGGCAACTGGAAATTTTCCGCAATAGGGCATTTTCCCAGTCGATTCAGAATATGTCTGAAAAGCAGTTTTGTTCATGTTATTGTATCATTAACGACTCAAACGACATTATTCGGTAAGGAATGCTTTCTCTCCATTCAATGTTCACAACTTAAATTATTGAACCGATCTAATTTATTAGTTCTACAGTTAAAATGTACGACACAATAACCCATGCCGTCGAGAGAGGGTGATGAATACAGCCTCACGCATTCCAACGTATGGATTCATTCTTCTGAGGATAGATCGACATGAGATCGCCCAATAAAATACAGGCTAGCACAAATCGGCCAACTCGCGACTCGGCTGGATCAGATACAGCAACACACCGCTCGCTTTACACTACTTACAACGATGTGATTGTGTATTAATGGACGAACAGTTTTGTTATTATTGATATTTAGAACAATGAAATTACCACGAACGCCGTTTCTGAAAATTCTCCTCTTGCATCCGTTACGTGCTCGGGGCCTCGAAGTTAGGTTTAATATTTGATAAATACGTCTCTCCCATACCACTAGTTACCACTAGATGTTGTGCGTTTCACTAACTACCGAAATCATGTAAACGTGTAAATGGTAGCTCGTGTTCTCTGTGTCTGGTTATTAGCTCTATAACTATGAAAATACTGGATGAACTGACGCCAAATTTTTTCCCTTGGTATCTCAGAACAATATTTCTGAAGATTTCGAAGATAGGTTTGTGAGTTAAATTCCCAGGGAATGACTGAGGGGAATAAATAATTTTAAAACACACCAAAATGAGTGTACAGGTTCACACGACCTTATACATACCACAGTACCTATTGATATGACAAAAATTAACAGGAGGTCCTTCAAAACACGTTCATTATTTTTAAATAATACATTACTATATAATTCCCATGGTGTTATTCGGAACTTTCCGTAATTTCATCCTTCTTGTTTTTGTTTTCTAAATGTGTGTTCTAATTCGGAATTCGTAATGCGAGTAGTGTAATATAATACTATATATTAAATGTCAGCTTTGTAGCATATGAGTAAACCTTGTAGCTTTATTGAATTTTTGCGATATAACCACGTATTATCTTACGCGGTTCAGAATGTAGCAACTTTGTGTAGGTGCTCGACCTTTCCCTGTTCCTCTCTGCAAATATTTGGCATAAATACGTTTATACTTAATTTAGCTTTATACAACTATCAATATTTTTAAAACTATAATAATCAATCATTCATTTTACATCTCATTTCATATTTGAGACTAATTTAATTAAATAATCAACATTTTTCAATAGCCCACAGTGAATTTAAGCTGTGTACATTGCAGTTACACTTCATCACGATCGTTCGTTTCACATTGATTGAAAGTGTAGTTGGACGGATTGTGTGTGAGAAAGTATGACTCGGTCAGGATTTTGTAGCAACAACAGCAGTATCTCCTGCTCTTGACAATTGGGATCTACTTTTCACCCAAGAAAGAAATATGACCTTGAAAATTCTCATACAGTGTGTTATCCCCCATTATTTCTAATGTAACTGTCTAACTTGGAAAAGCTTTAAGCTTCACATTCACATTAGCACACCAGTGGGAACATATATGTACATTTTATCCCCTGCTTTCTCCTCTCTGTATGTTATCTCTGAATGGATGAAAAGAAAGTATGTGCTTACATTGAGAAACCAAAGGTAACAAGTCTCGGTTTAGGCTTAAGCAATGGGATTATTATAATTCCTTTTTATTTGTCATGAGAGCAAAAGGAATTAGGGGGGAAGCTTCTGCGAATAGCGTTTCCATAGGAAAAAAATAACAAATATGTTAATCCTCGCTCGTTCTGCGAATGAAAATCCTGCGAAAAGAAATATTACCATACTTAAGGTTACAGGTGACGAATGTGTAAAACTGTTTCCATGTTCTCAAGCTGACAGCGGTAGTCAGTCCTATCCAATATACGAGCAGGAAAGACATGACGATATTTCTTGTGTTTTCATCATTATCGAAGTTGTTGAATGAAGGAAACGATGAAGAAATATGACCTAATTTCTCATGCATACATGGCGTGTGTGCGTCCACAGTTGTTTATTCTACAGACTACGAGTTATAATAATTGCTATTTTCCTTATTTTGTGTTTCCTTTCCTCTTATCGTTATTATCATTCCTTTGCACACTTTCATCCGCCCCCCCTTGACAAATCTTTTTGGCTGGTGATTTGTCAGCTGTCACGTCAAATCAGATTTTCTTGCATTAGCCTATTGTAGCATCGTTAAACACCGACACTACAACAGTTATCGTTCGTGCTAGACGTTGTTGACCGCTGACATATTGTATTGTACTGATAATCGACCATGCGTATTCTCCTTCCATATAGTACATATTTATATTATATAGTATAAATAATTATTAATACCAAAACTACACAATATTTTCAATTTCTCCAACTTTCACTTTTTCCCCTGCCAAGATACAAGCGAGGTGAAAATGTCCCTTTTTAGTATTATGCCTGTCTCGGCTGAAAAGGTTAAAGTGTAAACCAGAGCAGAAATGCCAACTTATAAGAGTAAAGGTATTAAGAATAATAATAGTAATAGCTGACGTTGTAGAGAAAAATAAATCTATGCCGGATTCAAGTGATAGTGTGAACATGTTTCAGCTATCAACTGTCTCTCTGCAGCCATTCCTGTAGTCATCTTTGTTGAAAGTATAACAGTATTAAAAGTCGACAGCTATTTAGTGTTTGTTCCATTCTATGGAAATAGGGCTCAACGACTCAGTCATGTCATCACGACTTACCAGATAGCGTTTTAGTTGTACTTGCACTAACATTGACAGTAGTATCATCTTTCCACTCATTCTTCTGTTGCATGTTGCTGAATGCTGATCATCAGCGTTTACCAGGATTATCAACAGCGTCATCATCATCACCGTCACTACTGTCATCGTAATAATAGTTTTTATTAATGGGCATTAAATATTCTATGTCGCCTACCTACAAAATATAAGCGATCAAGACATATATTCTCACTTACAGTAGGACATCTCACACACACGTTCACATGCAAACTGCCATAAAATTTCGTGTGAATGAGGTCTGTGTAGGTAGTAAATTTTACCCAAGGCTTTGCCGGGCTAATCTGATTAGTCACAGGACACGGAATGCCAGTGTTTATGGGATTGTTTCTCCAACTTGTTCTGTTAATGCGTACTAGCAACCTACTAATGCTAGGCTTGCTATAAAGTAGAAGTCAAATTAAATTAATGTATGGAACGTCAAGTTTGTCTGTCACTCTTTTGTAAAGGTGATGTTGCGCAACATAAATACGTTTGTAGTTTATACGTGCTCTCATTACACAATAGGCATAAATACAATGACACTCATTAGCTCTCGAGAATTCAACATAGTCGGAAACAAGAGCCACGAAATTTTATTCAGAAAGAAAATTGACAACTTTTCACTTATTTACATAATTTTAATAATATTGTATAAGCACATGATCATATAGTATTTTGTAGATTTTGTACCTCTATGTCATAATCCTTGTTTTGGCTAAAACCGCTTTGTTGAAAGCTGGCAAACTATGGGAAGTCGATGGCGATTACATTTCTAACCAACCTTATTTTTGTAGGTCAGGAACAAATATATATCCATGAAGTCAATGGTTATGCGTTCTTCTGTGTTATACAAGCTTAATCTTTTCTCATTTATATTCCTTTTAAATAATCCGGAACTCCTTATGAAATCACGTCTTAACGAAGTCGTCAGTAAAGTATTTTATGACAAAATGCAGACATTTGTTCTTTGTTGAATTTTTACCCGCTTAGATGAAGAAAAATTGTAGTAAATTGGCACACCGGAAGTGAAAGAGCCCGAAAGAGTAAGTACTTGAAAAATAAATGCGCATTAAAGGTTCAAGTACAGTGCTATGACTGTGCACAAGTTCTTTAGTCTTGTACGCCAGTTACAAACCATACAATCATTTGAAAAAAGGAACGACTAGAGCTTAATTACCAATTACAGAGCTACATAAAATAGGCCGAAAAAGTTATTTCTTATAATTGGATTTTGAGCTAAGCGCAACGTGTCGATTCAGTGAAAGAAATTATTTGTTTAACAAGGGCGTGTATTTACTCTGGCACACTGCTGGTGTAAGTGAAGGCTAGTTCATGTTGTAGATAACGAGTTATTCCTCTGGAAAAAAAGTTGTGTGCGAAAGTAAGTTAATAGCAGCCAACTTTTAGCATCTTTTTCAAGGCAAGACTAATTTGTCTTTACTTTCACATCCTATCAGCGTACGTACATTATTGCAAACGAAGTTGCTAACCGTATTTTGTAAGTCTTGCTCAGAGGTAAGCTAAGCTTAACCGTGTAATGCATCTGTCTGCATTATTATATAGATTCATTTTTACCCAACCTGTCACTTTCAGATATATAATTGCTTAGAAGGTTTAAAAAGTCAAACAATGTCATTATATCCCAAAACGTGCTTTCATAATAGCATTGATTTCTTGAAGTTGCCCATTAAGCATTTATGTATTAAATTATAGTCACAAATAAGCTTTAATCTTTAAGATATAACATGTGTAACGTGCAGCGCGTGGAACGACTTCTAACGACGAATAAACAGTATTATGAGCATTTGGGGAAAATCGATTTTGTCTAAACACTTGAAATTTCCTGGAATACTTAACCTTTCCAACCCTTGAGAACTATCGTTTAATAATATTCGTTTAGATATGTTTCTGTGACTCCTCCGGCGAAGTCACGATAATTCTTGAGTGGTTCGAAATAGTTGGTAAATTAACCCAACGTATTACCTCTACATCAAAGAAGGTTCAAAATCTTTTATCTACGTCAATCTGTATTCCGTATTATATTCACTTGTATTATAATTATATCATACAGCGTGTGACATACTATATGCTTGTCTTCTGCTAATAATATACTTTTATGATGCATGGTAGTGGTAAGTAGTCAGTAATTAATCTCCAGTTAGTGTATTTTATTCATGCTCAACGCTTCAATTTTTGGGCGTTCCCTTCCACTTACCAAAAGTTTTAATTAGATAACATTTTTGTTCGTCCCAATTTGCTACCTACAACATATAATACAGGTGTAGAGCTTCCTTTTTCGTATAGGAGAAAGTTGTTATAGGACGACTAAATGTTTGCAACTTAACTTTTTTGAAATTGGAGGTTTTCCCTCGGGTTACATCAGGTTAGTTTGAAATAGCCTAATGTAAAATAAAATGAAACTGATTTTTAAAAATTCCAATACAACCCAGATTATAGGTGTGGCATGATAACTGGTAAAACAATAAGTCACGATGGTTTATGCAAAGGCTGTTACTGGTTTGCGTAATTAGTAATCACAATGCAGGTGTGGCTAAGATCAAAGACAATAAAGTGGGGGTTCAATGTTCAAATATTGTCAGAATAAACATCAAAGCAACGTAATATTTCCTAAATACGAATTGTATAATTTAGCAGCAACGTGTTTGATAGTTTGGTTTATGTAATGCTGTGTAAATAAGTTTGGTGTTTTCTCTTATTTCAAGATTGAGTGCTTTAGGCGGCAGCAAAATGTCAACTTACATGTTAATATAAAGTCAATTCTGGCTTGGGATTGACACGATAGAAAGTTTTATGACATTCATGAGCGGTTGTATTGTATATAATGGAAACCAATGTACCATTGAAAGCTTCCACAAAAATTTGTAGGTTTTGTCTGTGGTTACCATCATTACGATTCATCCACGAAATGTTTCGAGTTAAACCCAAAGTATTATGTATTTATCATTGCGACATAAAGTTGTGTATCTCTCAAACACAGTCCACATGTATGAGAGTTTTAGACGAAAGTTCACAGTGGGAGTTGTGGTGCAAGCGAATTGCAGCCACTAATTCTTATCATGCATACCCTCAAAAAGGAAGAAAAAAGGAAACGGCGAATTCTGCAAATTTACCTTTGTTTATAACTACACGAGCATGTGATACATTTCCTGTATATTTCCGGTGACTACAAGGATCTTAAGTCTCTTTAGTAATAATGTTATATAGTGGACACAAGATTCACCACAAAGCTCCTTTACAGGATTTACCACAGGACTGTGTAAAATTAAACCGTGATGAAATAGTAATTGTCTGTCCAACAGTGGCATCCAGTACAATTCGTCATCGTTCCAGTAAATGAGAGGCCATATCTTATCATCCATAACCATAACTGCAGCAAGAAACGACCTTGACTTTACGTAAATTAAGTGTACCGAATTTCATTCTTGTCATAACGTCTTGAGTAATGCACGCTGTTATCGTGGTTATCATCAACAACATCTCGAGGAAAATAAATAATGTTTCTGGGCTACAAGTCTACTGGCAATTCGCATTCCAAGACAAGGTATGGGTACATCATTGTGGTTCAGGAAGGACAAGTAACCGAAAGGAGTTTGATGACGTGCAAGTTGGTAGGAAGGCAGAGTGACAGGAAAATCGAGTATACAAGTAACTGCCTTTCCCTCTGTTGCAAGTGAAAAGGACTTCCTTCCGTGTATGCCATATGACGATAAATTCATCTCTTTTCCGGACCGCCATCGTGATGCAGCATAATGTACAAACCTGCATTTATGGGTGCATACCTATGCCCCAGAAAAAATGAGAAATTCGTGTTTGTTATACACGTTGCGTATAATGATCGTATGAATGAATATTTGTGTGGCAGCAGTTTTTTACGAGCGCCCATGATACCGCGCGTGGAATGTTTCTTTTCAGACTTTGGCATCCTCCGCCAACACACGGTTATGTCGCCTTGTATTATACATGATATTAACTTTTTACAGCATGCATTGAGCGCACATGCACAATAGGTTGTTTTAATCAGTAGACCCATTTTGTACAAACAAAGAGCATATTTCGGGCTGCTGGAGGAATAGGGCATTATGCCATCAATAATATTAATGTCATCTCTTCATATTTGTCAATCCAGTAGGAATGCAACTCTTGACGTTCCAGTTTTTTATACTGCTTCAAAAGTAGGAATTATGATAATAGTGACTAGGTTTATTTGATAACATCGTCTCTAGCAACTTGTTATTGTCTGACATGCTCTGCCTACCCAATCATAAAATCTGACTGAACGGGAGAAGTAAAACATGCCAACAAGTTCTTTAGTAGTGTGTGATGTGATGATATGGGCTATGTGCCTTTGTGTCTTCAGTCTTTGCCTCCTTTCTTCTTCGCGTTATTACCCCTTCCTTGAGGAACTAACAAGGACTGTTCAGCATGTGTCAACCTATAATCTTGTTAGGTATCAATTATAGAGGCATAGTTTTTTATAATCTTTAAAATTTTAAGTCAAAATCGTCACGTCTTTTCTAGTTTCACTATTTTACAATGATAGCAAACTCTATGCCTAGTTGTCGAGACATTGTCACTCTTTGTCTCTCACTGGTTTTTGGTTCCTCCGAAGGAAGAGGTTTTTTCGGTGGGAATTTGCATGCATTTCCACGGCAGGAGATATGGTGGCTGATTTTTTACTAGTTTTTATCTAACTGAGCTTTACTCTGTTGAAGCCTAAACATGAGAGCTAAAACGTGAAAGCCATTGATAAAAACAGAGGCACCAGAATTACACCAGCAAAAAGTGTCACACATGACACATAATCAGACTAATAGATAGGGTGAAGAATTTGTACTAGTTTCCCTATACCCCTGCCCGTCATTATAATAAAACTTTGGTTGCGTAACTATTGGTAGATATCAAGTACCTGTATCATATGGACTACTAATGGATGCAGATGCAACCCTTTTTAGCTGTTTCTATTTGTCCGATCCAGAAGATATTCATCTCGCTCTTCGTCTTCATCATTTCAAGCGAACTCCGAGGCGACAGATGATACACTCTCCTTGTACAATAAACTGTAGGAAAGTAAGCGGCGAAAGAACTAATCATATTAGTCCATTGAGACACATCAAAGAACTGCACCGAATAATCTAGTAGTTTGGAGGAAACGTGATGCAGAAAAATGCTTTCTCTCGTAGGAGAGTTTATATTCAATACAAGTAAGTTGTATACAGTAATGGCAAATGATTTCGTATACACTCTACCGAGAATCTCGCTCGCCGACACCCGTCTTCAGTAATATTAAAGCGGCAAATAAAACTCTTTTGCTACCCAGAGACGATCAATTGCTTTTTAATCGGTAGTTTCATAAAACTAGCAACCCGCTACCGGCAAAATGCCGACGACTTAATGGTCTGCACCCATCATTTCCAGGTTTTAAGTTGTAAACCTCTTATATGCCTCCGAAGAGAATGCTGTTGTCATTTTTTTAACCTATACAACATAATCTGTTGTTACAGTTTCGAATCTATTCGGAGAATAGCTTTATACTAATTCCGGCGAGAAAGTTGTGTTGCCTTGGATGTCACTGTGTGTAGTAAAACTATGAAATCTTGAAGAATTTGACAGTTGACCTCAAATAATCATCAGTAAGTACCATAAATGAAATTCCTTATACCCTTATTGCTAAAGTCCAATTAATTACGCTTCGAATGATACCTTGGTCTCCCTTATACATTGAGTAGTTAGCCGTACTTGTTTCTCACCAAGCACCAGTATTAATTATATAGATATATTGCTAATGTACTTAACTGTAACAAATGCTAAATATTATAGTGGGACAAAGAACTCTTCTTGCCCAGTCCTTTTATCAGTTTTTTGACTTGCACTCTTGTTAGGAAGACATTTCCTCATATACAATATACATTATACAATATACTAAAAATATGTCTCGCGATTCATGACCAAGACGCATCTTTCAGACCTATATTTTTATGCAGAATGTTGTGAACCCTTGTTCAAAACTTACATCACTTAAAACGCTACCATTTAATTAAAATATATGGGCTCGGTCGAAGCAAAAAAGTTTCTAATTTTCTTGTCGAACAACTTTGGGTGATTTCGAGGCAATCAGTTTTCAGGATAATAAAAAATTGTATTTTACTGTCGACTGTGTCATTGTGAAAGATTTGCAAAGAACAGTTGCAATAAACTACTTAGCCAATGAGTTTGTCGGCTTCGTATTTATTCCCTAATTTAATGTTGCAAAGGCCAATGTTACATGCAGTAGGGGAAACGTTATTTTGGACTGTAGGTAGTCATGCTTTGAAGATTGAAAATCCATATTTTTGAGCTAGTGATTCAAACTACTTTTCGTATACGTAAAGTTAGTAATCCGGAATGCGTTTACTATACACTTCTCATTGAGATTGTATACTTGGGCATTCTTTTTTTTAATCCTCTGGACTATTGTTGACAATGGAAAAGCAGACAATTTTACTTATAATTGTTGTAATGTGTAAACATTGTATTGTACTCTCTTTATTGCATACTATTGTTTATCTTTTACATG
>JAHZNE010006924.1:0-12712 GCA_027744055.1 Callyntrura sp. NNG-2020
ATGCTCCGTACGCAAACAGTAGTCAGTTGTAACTATTTTGCATATAAAATTGTACTTTTACCAACGCTGTCTTATACACGCATTTTAAGCTTTTTTAAAAAAAAAGTATCTACGTTGTCTTGTTGGCTGTAATTGTCAATTGTATTTGATGAATCAGGTCTAGGTATTATTTTTACGGCCCCAATGATGGACCAACCTCATGCTAAGAAATCTCATTTCTCACTACTTTCCTAGAGGCATATTTGCAAGAATATGTATGGATGGACAAGTACAAAGCCAGCACCAACGCGATATGAACTGGATACAAAAATATGCATCTTTCTCTTTGGCGAGCTCTTACGCACTCACGTACATTCACACATAAACATGCTGACTTACTTTTTCCAGTATGATTTTAACCAGGGCCAACTTGTCGCTTTTATGTAAGTCGGCATCATTCGGGAAGTCATACGCACAATTCGGCATTCACTGTTATGTACATATATATACATATACATGTTATATAATACATACCAAAAATGTGTATTGGCTTTTATAGTAGTATGACTTACGCATAAGATGCATACCCGCTGCTATAGTTAATAGATGGAAATGGCTATATAGCGGAATTGTGAAAGGATACAATTTTTCTATTTGTTGGGCTTAAGTTTCTCGGCACGAACTAAACAAGCATTTCGGTGACGAGGATGCTGCTACTGACTCTTCATAGAGGAACCACTCCCCTAATGATAGGGGAAACATGAATGAAGATATATACTTTACCAATCTATAATTTGCGTAATAAAAAGAAGTCATGAACATACAATGAGCCTTTAAGTAAATACAATTCCTGTATAATTAGCGGCTATAATATATTAGAGAAGACGAACCAGATAGTCATTCAACTATCGCATCTGTCTGTACCCACGTAAGTATGTCTACAGATATACCTAAATACATTTTCTGACCGATTATGCGACATACCACAAGAAATACCGAGAAACCAAACCAGTCGGTCTCTTTTTCTTGCTTATTCCAGCAGTATCAATCCTTGTTCCATGGCATGAAAGCATAAAGCAAATATATCTATATTATTAGTGGTAAAATAAATGTTAGCGGTCAACCACTAAACCTGCCATTGTATCGGATGTAAAATATATGCGAATCAGATTATTATTATTATTAACTTGTAAAATGTACACTTCCATATTTATATATTATATCGGAAGCAGGTGTAGCGGTCGACCTTGAACAGTTATTTTACTGCTGACAAAATGCTTGAAACTTTATATGGAGCTAAAAATAGCAGTCGGAGATCTAAGAATAGCTCAGCCTCGCGAGTATAACACATGAGAAAAAATGTATCTTCCAAGAGAATGTCAAAAGGAATCTCTTTTGAGTGCTATATAGCTCTTGTTTTTATATGCTGCTGGTGAAGTTGAAAATCTCCGTTTCCCCCATGTGCTGGGCGATACAAATGTGTACGTCGGAACGTGAATGCGAAGACAAACAACCTTTTACCTAATAGAAATCGTTAATGTAGTTTTGCCAAAACACATTTTATGTACTTAAGAATGATGATCTAGTTGTAAAACTTGGTTAGTGGTACATTTTTTTTATTCTTATACGAATCCGCCCAATTCGTCAGCATCTCTCTTGCTTACGCACATACGAAACTGGCGTTTGCAAAATCAACGGAAATGAAGGAATGTATCATCATTGAACTCCTCATTATTGGTCATTGAAATATTTTTTTTTGCAGAATGACATAGAGGCAGACAGTGAGTAATTGACAGGCAGAATTTATTTTTTCTTGACTTTCTCTTCGACATCCATATCATTAAATACTTTTCACTTGAAACTTTCTTTGTAGTTTTGATCATTTTTTTACGATCATGTCTAACTAACAAAGTATACTAGATCTCTGAAAGTTTTGTTCATAAAAAGCACGTAATATTTTCTTACGTTGATTTTGAGTTTTTTAAAGATTGGGCATTAGCGCTGGGGCAAACTGATCATACACACATATTACATATGTAACTCATGTGACATTTACTTTGTAGCTGTTGTGGGCTTCTGCCACCGCGCTACGCATCTTATATTGGTTATATTGTTTGTTTCAATATACATTCTTCCGACTTTAAACATTGCTCAATTGAATATCCAATTTATTTACTAATTCGCTCAACTTTAACGTTCGAAATGACTGTTATAGAAAGCTCCACGTTCCCGTGGTAAAGGGACTATTAAATATCAAATATGACGTCAGAGGCGCTATTAGAGTCTCCAATTATCCGAAACTTCATGTTCGAAACTACAGAAATGAGCTACAGAAATGGATGATGAGAACTGTGAAGGAAACTTTGGGTGGAATAGGATAACTTGTACATAGTTTTTAAAAACGGTGTTTTGATTCTACACTTTTGTAAGAAATAACAAGAATCTGGAATATGAACTGTTATGAGCTAAATTTATGGTTTATAATTTGGCCACTATAATTACTGCATTTGCCATATAATATATAGTGCGAATCGTGTAGTACATAAGCCCTAGACAAACTTTCACTAAATCTTCCGATGCCAACATCACGATTATTAATTATTTTTGATCATCACGAACAAGAAACAGTCACTTATTATTGGGGAAAAGCACATTTTACAACGTCACGTCGTCACGATAAGCTGGAAAAACAATCAGGTACAATTTTGTATGACGAGTTGCTGATTCGGAAAAAGTTGATAAGACCCTTCATCAAGCTGGCATGACGTGCCCATTTGGAGAAACTGGCTGACGAAGATCATTAATTTGTTGTTAGCTACGTACATTCCTGGATATATGTACATACATGGCAAACTTGTAACATCTTTACCTCGGAAACGACTTCATCACTGCGTCGCTGTTGCTTTCTTAATTATATTAGGTATATTATCAGTCTTTCTCTGCTTTCACCTACGTGCCCAAGTATTGCTCTTTCTAGTACCTCATATTACTCCTGTACATAAGTAGGTAGCCAATGGCAATTTCCTGTTTTATGCGTTTACGTAGTTGCAAACGTTATTATACCCTCCTCGTATGACGATAACAGGGAACCAGAACCAAACTAAAACAAAGACTTTCTGCTCTGTAGCTCTTACGCACTTCAAAAATTTTGCTACATGTATAGCCCCATTTCCATTCTAATTTTGCCAGGAACCGACAATGTAAGGGGTCTTCGACTACCATGGTCGACTTGCAGACCCAATATAAAGCATGTGTCTATATGTGCGTGTGTGCCTGTATGAATGTAGAGATCTTTGCGATTGGGCAAATGCTGCTGATGATGATGCTGTTCCTTTGCTGACGCAAGTTGAAGAAATCTACGTCGGTATATCTATTTTTGTGCGTAATATTTAGACATGTGAGAAGGCAGTGGGTATATCAGGAATTTTGTGGGTGGTCACTATGCAGAATGCTTTTATAAGTGGAAAATGTATCTACGAAGAAATATTTTTTGCATCAACTGGGAAACCATTTATCTGTCTTCGTTATGTACCTCCTTCTATACGTATAACACAGCCTATCTTGGCGTAAATGCCACGCCGTATAAATATATGCCGAACTGTTGTGAACAGAATTACATCCTTGCTCATAAACCATCTTTGTTATATGTAAATGTAAGCTGCGTGTATGGTTTGTGCGTATATCTAGGGAAATAGCGCAAGTTAAACAAAGTCGTAACTTTTTTATAGTGAGGAGAGCAGGAACATATAGCAATGTGCGTCAGCAGGGATGCTGTAGAAATGGGGAGAAAGCTAGGCCAGGGTTAGATTAATCGTCATCACTTCATTTCATACACATCTATCTATATACAATGTGTACAAGTCAAGTCGACGAGACTCTTCTTATTCCATCAGTGCGTAAACCACACGGCGTATTCCCTTCTTTAGAACTACCACCGTATCTTCTTCATTCCTCTGTTATTACAACAGTTAGCGTAACAATGTTTTTTCTGCTTCATGCCTTGCTAGGCTCATCGCACATTACCGTCGTCGTCGTCGTCGTCGTGGTAGTAGTAGTAGGTATTTGCCCGGATAGCTCGCCCAGAACATTTTTATTAATGGCAAATACTCATTGAACGCATGTATGCACACTCTATTCAATCCGGCTCAACCTCATCTGCCACAGCGTTCATGCAAACAATTACGCAGATGTGATACTCATCAAATATCCATTATTTTTCCACCATTCCCCAGAAATTATGAACCTTTTACATATTGCGAGCGTGTATGAACAGCGGCGAGAGAGTACATAATCGACTTTGAACTTTTTATTACTTATCAAACATCAAATAGAACGTCTCCTTCTGAAATCATAAACCGCAAACTGAAATTAGATTGCGGGTTTCTATATCCGAGCACTTTTGTTTGCTTTTGTGTTGTATTGTCGGCAAGTACTTCTGGGAACGGTAAGTAATGTTTATACTGAAATGAGCAAGCGATGGCTTTTACTCAAATTTGCAGAGGAGTGCCTGACTGACTGAATATACAGTTTCAAGTTTGTTAGAACTAAAGGATGAGTATGTCGACTGTGGACGGTTATTTGAATAACAAGAGCCATAATATGCTTTTTAGGCGGCCCAAGTACGTTTTTTAATTTAGAGGAGATGATGATATCCTTGCGTCATGTAAGCAAGATTGCTACTCCAAAAACTAAACATGATTAATAGGAAAGTTAATCATGGAACTGTAAACGTTAAGTGAAATGTGTTTAAAAAGCATAATGACTTTCTGTTTATCAGGGACTAGGCTCTGCTCTTAACACAGCCTCTCCGTGGTGGAGTGTTTGCTCTCTATTAAATGAAAGCCCTTTTGTGAGCATTACAAGTAATAGAAGCGAAGGAAGAAAGGAAGTAGCAAAGATTTGTCAATACAACTTTAATTTGATATCTGCTTGGATGACTGAATTTCCTGTTATGCCACACGGCTAAAATAGGTTTGTGTAAGTAGTCCTTATATACGTTTACATTCACATTTCGTAATGTAAGTTTTGGTAAATAAAATGAAAATGGAATGAATCTTTGAGGCGGAACAATGGTTTAACAATCGTAGAGTACCATTATCCCAGCAGAAACTGTTTGTGAGGACATTATACAATTATTCAAACTGAAAGCCGACTTTCACTAAATAAAGAAAATTACAGTTGGTTCCAGGACTTTCACTTAACGAATCCTTTTAAAATGGGCTTGTTCAGCGCTACTAGATAGCAGGATTGAAAGGGTTGATGTGCTAAATGAAAATAGTTTCCTGTTTTAAATATACAATATACGCCGCTGAGCTACCGACTGATGTGTTAGCGGAGTAAGTAACACAGCTTTAAAATCTAACTTTCAAAAACTTCTGTCTTATTAATTAATTTAGTATTACATGCTGTGAAAACACAACTCTGGTAATATATTTTGTCGAATTGTTGTTTACTCAATGTATATTGTTAAATCGGTGTTCAAATCAAAATGGGTTACAGTTTTCCCTCTAGTTTTCCCGTCTTGTTACACTTCTATTTTTAGTATTTTCCCTGAAAACTGCTGGAAGTATCTTTACTGACGCAGCAATGTGAGTGATGCTGAAGAAAGGTCACAGCTGAGGGGTTACTTTTTCTTCAGTAATGAAGAAAATTTTGTGAGCACGTAAATGCTAACGTCATGAAGGGAGAAAGCCTGAAAAAGGTCTATTATAAGCGCTAGGGAGCGAATGTGCGTAAGCAATAGAATGAAAGCAGATAAACATGCGTATTGCGTATATAGACCATGAATTTGCGTCAGTCGGCTACCAAGGCTAGGGAAAATGCGTATGAATGAATGAAAGAGAGAGAGAGGAGAGAGTGGGAGAGAGAGAGAATGAATGAAGGTGTAATCATCGTCATCATCTCCACTTCCTCTCTATACTTGCTTCATACATGCATTCTATATCGTTCTACACATATCCTCCTCTTCCAACTGTATGCATGTACCAACTTACGCAAAAGCTCAGATGTGCGTATCTGCTTGCGTAGGCTTACTGTGAAAGCACACGCACTTTGGATGTTGTGCGTCAGTCTTTTCTTACATTGAGGCTCTGTGCTATTTGAAAACCGTCTCAACATCTCAAACAATGTAAAACATGGTCTGATACTGTAACGAAAGAAAAATATACACGTACAGGATGTACCATTATATAAAAAGGCCAGGTACGATCATTTGTTCTCATAGAGATATATAAGCTGGGGATAATTAAAAGTTTTGTAATGGAGCCCAGTTTCATTGACAATTCTCTTTGTGGCGTAGTTATGTGAAAACGAATGACCACGCATGAACAAGGTACATCATTATGGAAATTGTACAGTCGTCTGATACTGCACTAAATTGTAGTTTAATTAAGGTTACATCAGTCCTTCCACCGGAACGTGTATCTGCTACAATGACAACAAATTAACTTTAGCAAATAAACTGCAGTGGAAGCGTGATACAGCTATTGTGTGTCCGTTTAATGACTACGAATGAGGAGAGTACAGTGGTAGGTAAATCCCAGTAAAAGAGAAAATAATTAAAATCGCTACCTGCTATCTTTAAAATAAAGTGATGTATACAGCCTATTAAAAGAGTATTAGTATTTGTGATGAACGTAATAGCACGAGTGGGGCACAAATTGTATGTAAATGTGAAATTGGAGATAACCTTATATTATGATCGTTTATATTTTTCTGTGAAATGCCCAAGCAGTAAATTTTGTTTATATTAATATAAATGGTTGGAGAAAAAGAGAAAATGTATTTTTAAAACAATGTTCATGATCCCTCTTCCTCCCCCATTTTTTCATTCATTTAAGCATCCGCACACTTTGTTGCGTATAATCATGTATTGTTACCTCAAAGAGAACTGAGATACTCAAATAGCTATAACGCTGTGCTTACGCACGTCCTTGGCAGTAATCAGAGATTGACCCACTTTTTAACCAGCACATTCTGAGCTCACGCACTGGGTGCGTAATACTATGTATAAACGTAAAGGTATTTCCATCTATAAGAGCAAGTCAGTATACTCCTACGCATCCGGAATTGTATGCCTTCGCAATTTATCATAAATTCAAAAAGCTTAAAGATCTAAAAATACAGGAAGGGAGTGTTGCTAGAGTAGCTAGCGCTCTACTGCCCTCCAGTTGTAATAAAGGTGCATCATATACAAAACTGTTGTGAACATTTGAAATAAAGTATATGTCATCATTTTAAGTTACAAGAGACACAGAGAGAATTTTCTATAAGTGTCTACATACATTGAACAAACAATACGACTACGCACAAGGAGGTACATGCTTGATATAGATAGATAAATACAACTATCATTATAAGCTCTGCAGAACGGCCAATGTGCGTAAGTATAAAATGTATGTATTTATTAGTGCCCACTGTGCGTATCTCACGCATTAGGCGTACACTTAAATGTCTGAATAATATACTCTACTTTTACACTCTTTCCTCAGTGACGTCTCGGGAAAAGCGTCATCACATCTCGGTCATGACGTCAATTTCTTGAGGGTGGAGGATACGAAGTGGGAGGATATGCGTTCGGTGGTTCATCGACCTACTGTTCTGCTCCACGTGTAGACTTATATCAAGTATATCTTATACATATAACTGGGTATGTATTATGGGTACGCACCCGAGAAACGGTCTAGAACCCGTAAACGGAACGACGACGAGCTTTCCTAATGTATATGAACCAGGTATATGATAATATATGATGATGTACCATGTATAAGTCCAAACAAGATATTGAATCCCGGATTGTAGAGTACAAATACTTATGCACGCACCCCTAGCAAATGATAAAAAAAAGTATGTATCTCTCTGTATAAAAAAAGGCCTGGTCTTATCACAAGATTTGAAGTGGTTAGTTTCAGTGATTTGGAAGAAAGGAGCACTTATTATGAATGATACGTCCATGTGTTGTACAGTACTTATGCTCAAAGGCAATTTATGTAACTACGTAAACTTGATGACGAGAACGGAAACTCTATAGGAATTGCGAGCGATCATGCACATGAATAAATGTTGGTTTGGTGCTTATGTTAGTTGCTTGCTAACCGAAATGATAAAAGGATGCTTCACTCTTACTTTGAGTAAAGTGATCCTTTTGTTTACCAAAAACAGTGAAAGGTGCCAGCTTTAGCATTTCCATTCGTCTAACCGTTTGGTGGCACTTGAAGTGGGAGAACCATTATCCAATTTATGATCTTATAGTATGATAGACAAATTTTCGTGGAAAACAACATTTTTAGGTAAACCTGGTAAACAATTTAATGGATCGAAGTATGTTGACATTACTGTTAACCGTTAAAATATTCGGCTCTTAAAAATTTTCTCAGGACCAAAATCCCCCACTCCGCCCACGTAATTCTACAAGGGGAGCATCCGAGCTGCGGCATTTCAAAGATGTTAAAACATCGCATTTTAAGAGCTTGTAAAATTAGTAGTCTTTTCCTTTCAGTAGTAGTTTAACAGCTAATACTTTTATCAAATTTATGAGAATATTTCGGCTACAAAATAGGTTTACTATTGTCGCTTAATAGACATCGAGTGTTTTCATGTTAGGTGAGGTGACGCTTTGTATTGAGTAATTTGAGGTAAAATTGATTTAATTGAATTCCACATACTCGACGCAATATACTATAAATACTATACTCCCTACCTACACATATATCCTTATCTACCATATACTCCCTTTGCTCAAAGACTTTGACGTGCAACAGACGAGACATCCTCCTTGTTAGTAGACTCAAACCCCAAATTAGATTTTTTTACGAAAGCGTTAAAAGGGTAAAGAAAAGAGCGTTTACGCAGTTAGCGAACATAACATCTCATTACGGAGGCTTTTCTATTCAACAAACACTCACTCACTCAACGAGTCTTTTCTTCGTAACAACCAGAGAAAAAGTAAATAATGAGCACACATAATGAGGTAGGATGAAGGGATTTTATATGTTGAGATTGAAAGTAAAATGGAAGTGATTAAATTAAATGCGGTTACTCTTTTTTTTACCTAAAATAGAAATGGCATGTCATCCAAATGCCAAATACCCCCATTTGTGTAATGACAACATACAACTACAAACAATTTTATTGTATTATTGTTAGTTTACTGGCTTTCAAAATATGGCAGAGTCATCAATCAGTGTAACTTGACATCATTATGCTTCCTCAGTTTTCAATGCTTGTTTATTGCTTTCACTACTCGCACACTAATGAGTTTATGGGCAACTTTTCAAAATCAATGCTTTTTGTCGTACATGTGTATGGACTGTTGATTAAATTACTTGGGATTTGGGATATACAGGAAAGTTCTTGTACTTAAACTGTCGTGAGTTTCCTATCATCGGATAATACCGGCGCTTCTATTACGAATAGCATAATTTACGTCAGAGCTAGTGTTACCCAAAATACTAGTTTTCATGCAAGAGAGGATGGAATTATACTTCAATGGATGTTACTGGCGGATATAGGATATGACATGATCAAATGATCATTTACGGATATCATGACGTCTAGAAGAACGAGGTTTTAGTATGCTTTAATTAAACCCTTCTATTTGGCACCGGAGATATGCCCGATGACCGATTACTGACACAATATCATAATTCTGCAATTAGATCAGACACGTACAACATAAATGTCGTCGCACACCCTGTACATGTTTTACAGCAAAACAGTACTTGGTATCAACGACATGGTCATCATGGCACATATATTCCAGGGAGCAAAATAATATTGACCGGAAAACAGGAAACGAGTTGTTAAAAGTTGTATAAAAAGATGAAGACGTACATATAAGAAGTACACAGAACTGACAGAGCAAAAAGAATTCCATTAAGATTTTTAGCTTTAGTATTACTGTGAAAGACCTAAATCAATGTAGGCGTGTGTGTAATAGCAACAGTAAATGGTCGAGGTAGTATGTTGTTCATTGGTAACGTGATAACCATGTTTTGAGGCCCTACGTCTCGCTGCTTGTTTTTGGAGGTTTGTGAGTACTGAAGGCATGTGTATCCATGTCTTGTTCGAGAACCTGTTTCCATGTCCCTTTTCAAATGGCATGTGTCGTAATGCCCCATTCTTCCGATTTTTGTATCTATCCATTACCTGTTCTGGGGACAGTTTCCTCTACCCCACATGTAATGAAGGTATGTACATTTACCCCTTATCATCTTGCATAAGTTTACCCATTGTTGATTTCCCTTAACATTGTTTAAATGAGATCGTTTAAATGAGATCGTTTAAATGAAGAGACACCTAATAGTAATTTCAGAATCCACTTTTTCCGAGACGCTCTATGCGACGGTGTTTATGATCAGACGATTCCAGGGACACATTATTCCATTTTCATTCTAACGTTACCCAATTACTCATGGCTATTAGCTGTTAGAAAGCATACCTAATGTTTATAATACATACATAACATAGAATTCATACATTTACATTGTATAAATATTTCTACTTTCACACGATTTTCAACATTACAGCTTTGGCTGTCATATGTCTAGGCAAGCAGTTCAGTGACGATGGGAATATTCACCTGTTGAAAGAATATACTGGATAATTATATATGTGCATTCACCGGTCTGAACAAGCATGGCAATTTGTTTGTTATTTACTATTAGTATTGTTGTGTATTCCTTTCCTTCCAAATACACCAGCGTTTAGCGAAAGTACAAATAGAAGAAAGGTAAATCATGCGTCTGGGGTAACCATACCTTTGTAAAGTCCTTCTAAAAGTTAGATATCTAACTATAGCAGGGACAGCAAAACAGAATTGGCAGGGATTTGTGGATCTGCGTAATACAAGTATAAGTTGGGGCAACCTGAAACGAAACTAACTGATTTACTAGAGAAAGACAAGACCAGATTGTCTGTAGCATTACTGATGCTACATCAGTCAACTTACAGGCTGCACCTTTCCAACATGCATGACAAGACAGTTTACTGGATAGCCATTAGTGGACTGAAATACTATTAAACTTCCAGCAAAATGCTACTAAATTCACTCCACTTCGTAAATATAACCTTCAGAGTTTTTTGGAACTTTTAAATTTAAACTTCGGTAAATTCTCAATCTACACATTGTATAACACGAGATTAAATGATCTTTCCATTCGATAGAACTACAACTTACATTAATATAATGAAATAGTATACTCGAGATGGTATAAGTGCACAATTTACAGCGCTAAAAACAAATACAAACAAACCATTTCAAAACCAAAAAAAGAAAAACATGTCGTGTGTACAAATATGCACACATACTGGTAGTTGACTGAATGTTCACGAAGGTTTTTCTCATCGACTGTGGACTCATAGCATTGCCTTTATCCTGAAATGTATTTTAAAATTTGCATGAAAGCTATGTTATATATGTAAATCATATGTGACACCATGTCATAAAAATTACAGGCCAGCATTCTTGTGATTTGAGTATACATTGCTCTTTCCATTAAGGTGCCAAATTTCATATTTTATTTTTCATAGATAGTACGGCGCGGCGGCCAAAAACGTTGTATCCAACAACCGATACCATTATAGCCAATTTAGTATCTTCTCCTTTAGAACATACTAAACCTGGTCAAACCTCAAACGAATTGTTTGTGTAAAAGTTGTCGGTGAAGATTAGTTGCTCCTTAGTCAAATAATTTTGCAAAGGTATTGATAAAAGAACTTGGCAGAACCCTTATGTAGTCTATAACGTACTTGCTAACTTTGACTTGTATATTCCAGTTGAAAGAAGAAATCTAGTTCTCTGATAAGATTTTTACGAATAGACTGCAGCGTGGCTTAGCAAGTGGTTATGTTAAAACATTTAAGAAACGCAAATGACAACACATAGACGTTTGATACATGCATTAACAAGTGTAGACATAATCACCTACTAGTTCCAGTTCATATGCGGTCGGAGCAATAATTATGCACTATAATTAATGGTTGTTACCTATGTCTTTTCATTACACATTAAAATTTAAATTAACTTGAATACTTCGCGCGTCTGAATACACTCGTATGTCAGTTACATTCAACATTATTTTTAAAATTACATTGTGGCTGCCATGAAATAATCATGAATGTGAACTAAATAGCTATCTAATGACGGTCAGTACTATATTCAGTATAAAGTCATATTATGTGAAGGGAGAATGCTTCCCGTTTTCATATAGATACGAGATACAAATTATATACAAACTGTCAGCGTTGTCTAGAGCGTTGAAATGCATTTTACAAACTGTATTTCACTATAAACTATAAAATTTAAATACAATTGCCAGAAAGCGATCCATGATATATTTTAAGTTGACAATTTTAAGGGATAACAAAATAGTAAGGAAAGTCGCAGTTTGTAAAGGAGAGTTAACCGTTAGAGAGCAAATATATTCAATATAACTTTATTAAATATAATATAGTAGGGTTATATAATGCAAGCAGAGGCAAAAAAGTAGTTTAGACCTCTACATTAATTCAACATAACACATTCAAAAAAATATTAGTGCAGTTTTATTATTTCAGACAGGCGAGTTGCTCAAAGAATTCATGTAATTCCCTATCTACATCTCTACTTGTACGGTGTACCAAATTGCCCTGTTCCTGCAATGCACGAACATGTGCTTTCTTCACGAACACTGCTAGACCCTGTCAGAAAAATATGAGACGTGTTAAAAAGGAAAGTCAACCGCACCAGACTAAC
>JAHZNE010006925.1:0-13196 GCA_027744055.1 Callyntrura sp. NNG-2020
TGTGTTTGTCAACATACTCCTTCAATCTCAGTTTTTTTGTAAGATTCGTCGTTGTTTACATGGTCATGTATTCTCTAGATAATTTATATAAGCTCTTTGGTTGGTAATCTAGATTACAATGTGCTATACTGTTTCACAGTAATGTTTGTTGTCTTTCATCCTTTACCAATTTCCATGTGAGCATGGCTCTACACATATTTGTGTAATGTACTAATAATTATAATATTATGTTTTGGATTTGGTTACAGTTAGGACAAGAAACTGCACCTCACACCTAATTTGATGCTTATCGGTCAAATGATTAGAGAGCAAGGGAAGGTCAAACGTCAGAACGAACAAGTGATCTTTTCTCAGGAACTAATAGAAATTTGGACATTCTGTTTGCTGGAAACAATCGGGGGTCAAAGACTCTTGATTAGCTCATACTTTGGAGTGTCAGGGCAAACCAAAAGTGGGTAAAAACGCCAAAGGTCATTTTTTTAAATGAGACCCGGGGGTCAAAATTGGTGGTACGATTAATTAGATCATGCTTATCGAGAATTCAGGGTTTAGTGTATGTCGGTCAAAAGGTTTAGGCGCTAGAGTAGGTCAAAGGTCATCATAGATTGTTAAACTTTTACACTCCTCTGGTCACTCAATCTATTCCCGTTGTGTAATCAATGTGATACTTTAAGATCCATTTTGTTAATTCTTCGTTACTTCGTCTCATATTTAAGTCCGTGTTTCAAGGGTTTATTTATGTGCATATTCTTATGTGAAGCTGGATAAAGCACAAGAATTCAGCTCATCATAATTTAGGTGCTGCTTGTAGTGATGATCTGGATGATGCTGTTGATAACTAGAAAAGTAAGCTGAAAGCAAGGGAATGGGATTGTGAAGAGAGGCAAAATCTTCACTATGATAATAACAACCAGGAGAATAATATAGAATTTTTGTATTTTGTTTGCGTCTTTTCACAACTTTATCCAGCTTCTTTTTGCGTTGTGTGCTTCACTGGAGTAATGGATATCGCTTTCTTTCTAGATATCGTTGGAAACGACAACATGGAAATACAAAAACAACAATAACTTCTTGTTTGTATACACTGTATACTATACAACGGGAAGTAAATGTTTAATGCATTTGAGGCAATATAATGGCCTATAGATAACATTAGCCATGCATTTACAAGTACCTTCGTGTTATATGAGCAAAAACGGGGAAATACATAAAGCCATGTAGAGTGTGAGGTCTATATAGAACTAAGCTTTTTTTCTCTCTTTGGATCTACACCCAGTTGACAGGCGGCTCACGTTTTGCTAAAAATCATTCTAAAAATCTAAAAAAGACGAAATGACTCTGTTGACTCGCAGGACGACGACAAGACCTCTTCAATCCAACCGTGCAACTCTACTAATATTTCGAGGGCGAGAATTCCTCAAGAAGACACAAAGAAAAAATTTTCCTTGTAACTTTCATTTTTGTCTATTATGTATTAGAAAAGGGATATAAAAGTAGGCTAACAGTACTACGAAAACACGAAGCATGGACAGATGGTTTCTCGTTTTGGCCTGGGTTTCTCATGTCAGGTGGAAACCTTGCACTGAAAAAAAAACTCCATTTTTGCATGCGGAAATGTATACAACAGATATGTATAGAAAATAGGGAAGAGAGGAATACAAACACACTGTCATTATGACACATATTGTTTGTGGCAGATCGTTCGAAATAAAGTGGTAGTTGTGAGCTCCAAGAAAACGAGGAATATGGATGATATGGATAGTGATACTGATGGCACAAAGCGGATGCGGATGGGTCGAAAGTAGAACAGGCAGCAAAAGAGAGAGAGAGAGTAAAAAAAAATCTTTTTCTTCTTTTCCTTGTCACGCCACGATAAATTTTCTCTCTCTTCCACTCTCGTTCCATTTGGCTCTTGTTAATATACACTATACAGCTCGAGTAGGCACACATATAAAGTGAAAATGTTCCCTGGATTCGAGGAGCATTTCAATATTAAAACATCAGTACACACATTTCCTCTGCTGGTGCCCGATGCACATGGCGGTGATACCTCATATTAATGTGAAATGAGGCATTTATCAGGAGAAAAATACTTGTGTGGATTTGAAGCTTGGAGAAAATGTCGGCCTACGAGAGGAAACGAGTCCTACGGGACATATAGCAAGAAACATCAAAAAGTACACCGAACGAAAATTTATATGCTTAAATCATACATTATACATGCTTGCATTATCTTCGGTTAAAACAGGCGACAGGGTACTCAAAGTTAAATAAGGTGCCGATTATCCGATACTGCCCTTGGTTTCGTCATGAATAGGACTTGATATTTTCCTGTCAATTTTTCACTGAGAACGCCTATTTTAGGTCAGAGAGAAGACTCGCGAAGGAATACGTTTGCAGGCGAAGTATAGTTTGTATTTAAGTACATCTTGCCTTTTTCCTTGAAAATTGAATCTCCGCTTGTCGTCCTTCCACTGTCAGCTAACATTGTTGGCGAGAATCTCTTTGTCCGTATGAAAAATGAGTATATTCAGCAAACACATTTGCAGCCGGAGTTGCTGTCGTAAACGATATGGGTTGTCCCTTGATAATGATGAGAAGAGCCTCTTTGAGAAAATTATGCCTTCGCCAACTCATTTTTTATTTACCCAAACCGTGCCATGCCAACCATGCATGATATCATAACTAGCACCCAGAGAGCTCTTATGCACTACAGTTTAAATTACTTTGTGTTCAATGCCACAAAAAATCTCTCTTGAGTAGCGTCCATACACCACAATGCAAAATATATAGAAGACGTGGGCTGCTATCCAGGATATTTTCCTCTCATGTTGGTACATTCGATTGAACTTAACGTTTTCATCCGTATTTTTGTACATATATTCCAACCTAGTGTGCTTCCTGTGCACACATGCTGGTTTTGGGTACATACAAATCGGAACTTCATGACAATATGAGAGGGAAATAAAAGGGAACAAACAAATATGCTGTCGTAGAAGAAAACAATTAAATGGTGTCTCTGTCATTGCTGGTTTAACTGTCATTGTCATTAAACAAGTTTAATTGCTGGCAGCAAGAAAGCAAGATACAGAGCCAACCAGGATTTATTTTTCTCTGTCGAAGTTCTCCTTTTCTGATTTGACAAACCGGGATCGTGAGTGACGAGTTTGCTTCGAACAATCCAATATTCTCTAGTTACATCACAAAAACTACACATGTTTTGTTTACTTTATCGTTTACATTCTGCTTTGCATTGTCCTTGATAATAATACATATACCTCAATCCAGTGGAGCGATAAATATATAAAAAGGCGAGACAGAAAATCCACTCAGGTAGTAACCCATTTAGTGACGGTCTTTTGCTTTCTCGTATAGCACGGCTCATTGGCAAACAATAAAACGAATAGAGCAGTCAGTCATGCATAGCACATTCAAACAGTTATTAGGTGCTCTTAAGGCCTAGTTCCACACAGACCCTTCACGCGTAAAACATCGCGCTTCTTGATTCCACTGTAGAAGCGGCATGCAGCGGCAGCAAAAATGTTTGTTGTGACTTTTTTTAAATTTTGTTGCCGCTTTTTTCATCGAGCATATAAATTGATACGGAAAGGGAAGCCCTGATTCCGGACGTTGTACTATTCATTTGAATTACATGTATATTACTTTCCAAAAAGTTCTCCCGCGTTTCTCGAAATCCGTACCAACGATTTTTTTGAAAATTTGCAAGTAAGTAGATTAAAACATTCTCTATGAATCGTTGATTGCACATTTTGAAAAATTTTGCAGTAATGTACTCAAATGTACGTTTAAAACCAAAAAGTTACTTTTCACATGCAACGTGTCAACTTTTTCAAAATCAACGATTAATAGATATAGTTTTAACCTACTTGCCAATTTCAAAAAAGTCGTTGGTACGGATTTCGAGAAATGTGGGATAACTTTTTGGAAGGTCAGATACATGTAAATCAAACGAATAGTACAACGTCCGGAATCAGAGCTTCCCTTTCGTGCACCACCACCTTAAGAAGCCTAGCAGCACAATGCAAATTTAAAGACATGGAGGATCGACTACGGGCATTATTCACTAAAGAAGATGACAAAATTGATAGATGTTTTATCGTTGGCAAAGGCAAATAGCTTACGCACTTTATTACAGCACATCGAATAGTGTAAATACATTACTAACCTAAACACTGTTGTTGGTAGTACACCTAAACCACCTCTATATAATTTACATGTTGCAAGGTAAAAAGTGACGAAAAATGTCATTATGCAAATTATGCATTCGTAGATTTCAATATGCAACAAAAAACTTCCCAAACGTTTTAGTTTGTGCTTAAACATCCGCAGAAAAAAGATTGCCCTGGAAGAAAGGGACATTGCATTGTATGGTGTTATGCAAAATTATGCTTATTATGCATTTTGTCATCCCTGGTAATTGTATATTCTTGTTGAACATGTCGATTATTTTATCACTAGTAGGCCAGCTGTCGCTTAAAGCGACAGAATGTTATTTTATATAGAAAATATATATACCTTATATACCTACTTACATGCTTATGCGATATTCAGCTGTATGTTCACTTCAGCTATTTCTAATGGCTATTTTTAATAAATGAAATTGCAGAAGTGTTCAATTTTTAAAAGCGATCATTTTTTGAATTTAAAGTATTTCGAAAAATGTAACGCTTCCGATATATAACGTTAATTAACTAATTAAATATTTAATTAACGCTATATTTCAAAAATGACTAATTTTTTCTGAAAAGTTTAAATTGCAAAAATGTTGGGAAAAATATAAGCTTCAGTTTATAAGCAGGTGTAGGAGGGTTGTAGCATTAGGTTTTTCATAAACTTTGTGGAGAAAATGAGGAAAATATGCATGTTATGTACCTAATTATAGAGGTACATCCGATAATGTAAACAAATACAGCTGGGGCTCCACTCCACAAAGACAACGTGAATTATTAGGATGATTCCAATAGTAGTGTAATTTTCGTGTTGTTCTGTCTTGTTAGTTAAAAATGGTTTGTTTAAGAAGTCCGACTCGTGGTCAGTACTCTCATAATTACAACTAGTTAGTGCGATTCCGTCAGTTTCTTCATGAAATAATATTCAGTTTTGCCAGTCATTCGTTTTTTCTAAGTTCTGCTGATCATGAGCCGGTGTAATTAATGTGAGTTGTTCGTTACAGTATTTATTGTGTAGTATGTATGCATGTATATATTTATTTCTTCTATAGATTTTTTCATTCCTCGGCAAGTGGAAATCTTTCGACCGTTCTCGTAAAACTGTTGCAGCTGCTCGGCTAGGTGCTTGTACGGTATAGGTATACAACATAGTATACACATATGCACTTACGACTACGAAATTCTCGATTGATTCATCATATTTGGCTGGGGTGCGCGCCAAATTGGCACTTCTCTATTATTTACGCTGACACCACATGCATACTTACGACATACGTATACGTGTTGTTTATGATAGCAGATGACGATGACACTCCTAAAATATTTGGATTGTTTTACGCTTTGCGCTTGTTTACGGACGAGTTTCTATGCTGTGCTATGCTATGCTATGTTTCTATGATGCTGAGTTTCTATTTTATTATGATACAACATAACATTTTTTCTTGGAACGGGTAAAATGTCATCCCAATCGGTTTTCAGGTATAGCAACGACAAAAGAAGTATAAAGATCCTGCATACAGAAGTGACACCTAATACTATTACGCTTCTGTCAACTACGACGTACTCGGTTGTATTGTATTATGCATGGTAGGGCATTTCTTGCATTTAGAAAAAATATAACCCATAATATTTCACTTCCAAAGAAAAACCTCCAAAATTCTTTCTATTTTTTCAAATTTACCTCCGGGGGGATGACCTGCAGAACCCATTTACAGCATCTGCGCCATCTTTATCATTTCCCGTGAATACAAATCAAAATTCCTTTTTCGTTTTTTTTTACTTTTCTCCACATTCCCCCTCTCCGGGGGGACTAATAATGGGAATTTTTACATTGTTTACTGGAATTATAATTTAAATTGAAATAAAAACAAAAAACTGGATTTCTGGTTTTGCAGCCCCCCCGGAAAATTAAATTCTTGACATGTGTCAACCTATCTTTGAGAGTGCAGAACACGGCCAGAAAATAAACTTTCCTAGATTTTATCTTTGATAAAGCTTTCACGGAAAGTCGGGCTACAAATTTAACGCTAGCATAACTTCTGAACAAAGTAACATTATAATATGGAATTTGCGTTTTCTGATAGCTACTACTTATGAGACCATCCACGCAAATTCTCAGAATTTCAAGTTGTGTCCTTGGTAGTCAGAGTGCACTTTATTGAAGTGCTTACAAAATAAATTACTCCTACATCATAAATTTAGCATAAAGTATAAAAGAAAGTAATGTCAAAAATCATAATAGAAAGGGGAAGGACAAAAACATTATACAGATGATGATTGCCATGTATTTTTCTACCAAATGACGCAAGCATTAGACAAATTTAAATAAAACCGTGTAAGTGCAGGAGGTTCAAATTTTTAACCAACATAATGCAAACGCAACGAAGTCTCTCAAGTTTTAAAGCAGAACGATGGTAACGAATAGAAAATAGGTCAAGTTTATGGCTTATAATTGTAGTACAGAAAATGGGGGAAATATAGACATAAATATAAAGATCGGCATGCAGAAAAATGGTCATTTATTGAGGAAAGTATAATTCCCAAATAATGAGTCAACGTGTGTTGTTCAAGTTCATTTACTCTTTTTCGGATATGGGCTTCAAACACGCTAGATGAATACACAAGATATTCTGGAAAAAAACTTTGTTGCCTGAACCGTTCCATGTTGCGTGGAACACTGATGCATACCGATAGAACCAACCAACCAGATGAGTGCATCTTGAATTTTTACATAGCAAGGGTGGCCCAAATTTTATACACATATACCCTCTAGATATCTACATAGCTTGATTGGGATTGGATATTTCCTACCGGTTTTACAGGGGTCAAGTTTCGCATTCATCATCATCATTTATCATTATTACGAAGTAATAATAGTTTTAGATTTTTGCTCTTGTGATCAGTAGACATGGCAGCATATGTCATATTTGAACAAAAAAGTTTCTGCAGGTCATCCCCCGGGGGGAAATGTAGGGTAAAGTGACAAAATTATGAAGAAATAGGAATTTTTGGTTTTTTCTTTGAAACGTGATTTATATATGAATTATAGCTTTCTAATATATTCAAAAAAGCTAGAGCAGAATAGAAGAGTAGTATAAGAAATGTCTAAACAGAAGTCCTTATAAGTTTTACAGCTTTTATTTACTGTCGTCGATCAGTTTTTCCTCTTCGAAACTAATATTGAATAAAACCCTTTTTCTATATCTATGATAAAACCTGAACAACAGAAACATGGAAGGCAAGAAGGATTGAGACTGTTTAGCAACTTTCAGCTCATTTGGAGGCGTTTTACCTTCCTTTACCTCAAGTAAACATGTTGAATGAAGGAGCAAAACAATATTTGACCTTTGGTGACCTCTAGAGGTCACGCGTAGCAACCAATCTGCATCAAACTTTGGATAACTTAATAGTGGTATATATTGTACATGTATACCTAATTTCAGCTTAATTGAACATGTTTTACCCTTTTACCCCTCCCGTTACCCCCGGGGAACTTTTTGAGCTATCGATCAGATACATTGATTGATAGAATCCCAATTTCTATCGAAATAAACTTGTTAAAGTAGAAAGGAAAACAAAATTTGATCATTAGTGACCTCTAGAGGTTGCGCGTATCTACCAATCCAAGTCAAACTTCGGATAATTTAATAGTGGTATATATTGTACATGTATACCGAATTTCAGCTTAATTGGACATGTTATACACTTTTACCCCTCCCGTTACCCCCGGGGGTGGACACCAGAGTGCATCTTCGAACTCGTTCGAGCTATATGCCACCTAAGTGTCAATTCCAAATTTCAATACAATCAAAATAAAGCTAATCCAAAATAGATGAGGGACAACCACCAGCGAACTAATGACGTTACATGAATTAATTTCCCCTCATCCATCGATCCATAAAGTACTCCGTTCGGGGCACTTAATAATCTGGTCGTATTCATTATTTTCACCTTCTTATTTAAAGATGTAAATAAACCCTAACAACTTACGGGCATAAGTAAGAGACGAAGATTTGCGAAATGCGGAATTAATAATGGACCTTATCTCATAAATAAATCTCTGAACTCAAACAGTCATGTAGCACAGAGTAACCCATTCCACCACGTCGCTGACGTTATTCGTTTTATCATCACAAATTGAACTTAATGAATTAGACTAAGTTTTGATACTACAGTAGTGGTAATTCGAACCCATTTAGCTATATTTTTAAAAATTATAACCATAAAGTCCATATAAATTCATTAAAACTTGCTCAAAAGGTAAAAAAACTAATTTTTTGCTGAAACCTGCACAGATCAGAAATAAATATTATTCTGGAAAGAAAGAGTATCCTTTTTACCCGTATATCAGTTTAAATCAAATTCCGATCTGCGCGGGTTTGAGAATTGAGAGTAATTAACTAATTGGTCATGCCATGAGTGATGAGTATGGGGTCGTTCACTACAGAAGTTGCTAATTTACAAATAGTGGCGTATGTTGTGGGTGGAGGTAAAAAATTTCATTTAACCTATAAAATCACTGACACTGCCTACATACATACCAGATGTTAGCTGATGTCAACACTTTGTTAAAATAAATATTTGTTGTCAAAATTGCTTGGTTTCACATGGCTTAATGCATCATACCACTAAATTTTAGCATTGGGTCTCATTTTGACCTGAGACTCCAAAGTATGAGCTTATTAAAAGTCTTTGACCCATTATTGATTCATGAAAACAGAATGTCAAAATTCGTGTTAGCATCTGAGAAAAGGTCACACACATGTTTGAGTTGACATTTGATCTGCCCTAGATCTTTAACCCTGTGACCGTTAAGCATCAAACTCAGTATTCTTTATAAGTATGATATATTGGAGCATTCCACTAATTTTGAGTCCTGAAACATTTTTAATAAATGACTGTTGACCTTTTGACTCACTTCCGGTTTTACCTGACACAAAGTATAAGTTTATCAAGAGTCTTTGACCCAATATTGAATGAAGCAAACAGAATGTCAAAATTCCTATCAGTTGCGGAGACCTGTTTGTGCTGACTTTTGACCTGCCGTTGGTCCTTAACACTTTGACCGATAAGCATAAAACTCAGTATTCTTGATAAGCATGATCCAATGTATCATTCCTTCCGCCAATTTTGAACTCCGGGTCTCATTTAAAAAGATTTGACTTACTACCACTACCGGTTTGACATAAGTCTCCAAAAGGGGAGGTTCTGATAAGATGGTGAATCCCAATCACCTCTCGAAAATTGAATTTCAAAACTCCTATCCGTTCTCCAGATATCACGCGGGACGGACAGACGGACGGAAACGAAAAATCAAAAGTGACTTTGTCACTTAATATACCCTCAAAACACGGGTTTAAGTATGATACGCAGTAATACAGAATTCACAAAATGGATCTTAAAGTATCTCATTGATTACACAACGGGGATAGATTGAGTGGCCGGAGGAGTATAAAGGTCCAAAAATCTATGATGATGACCTTTGACCTCGTCTAGCGATATTCTCGATAATCATGATCTATTGAATAATGAATCATGCCACTAATTTTGAGCCATGGCTCTCAATTAAAAAATTTGACCTTTAGACCCATTTCCGGTTTGACGTGGCACTCCAAAGTATGAGTCTTTGACTCACTATTATTTACAGAAAACAGAATGTCCAAATTCCTATTAGTTTCTGAGAAAAGGTCACTTTTTTGTGCTGACATTTGACCAGCCTTTGCACCTTAACCCCTTGACCGAAAACTCGGTATTCTTGATATGCGTGATCCAATATTTCATTGCACCAATTCTGACTCCAGAAGTCTCCAAATGGGGAGGTTCACATACGCCGGTGATTCCCTATAACCTCCCGAAAACTTCAAAATTCCTATCCGTTCTTGAGATATCGCGCGGATAGACGGACGGACCGACGGACAACGTAAAACCAAGATGAGATTTTACGCTCTACTCGTTCTCAAGAATATCCACGTTTTCGACATCATCTTCATCGTCGCTTTATCTCCCAAACGTAAACTCATCGCAGTGTAAATATTGCGTGTGGGGTTTAACCACAAAAAAGTAGTAGTGATAAAACAAAGAATGAAAGATGAAAGAAAATCTACTTTACTTTATTGTAGCGGGTACAAAAGAACAGTTTAACAAAGCGTACATATCTTCGTCGTTGTGTTTACTATTTCCATTTCGACACGACAGGAGGAAATTTCATGTACAGGTGACAGGTACAACCCACCCCACAATTGTCTTCCCTTGATCGGTGTAATCCCATCACCCTCGAACACACATACTGACTGACTGAATAAACGAATTTTAATACAAACTCGCAACGGAAAATAATGTTATCCAAGGATTTACTTTCAGCTTCCCTTCTCCTTTTAACCAACCAAACAACCATTAATCTACATTGAGTCGGAGCGCCTTCAAAATCAAAATCTCGTTACTGAATTTGAATTTTGAATTTGCCAAATTTATTTTACAAGAAAGCTTGCAAGGTGACAACAACATAAAATGTATTAGATACACATTGTTTTCATGTAACATGTCTCCTTTCATCGAATAATTTTTAAAACGGTAAATAATTATTTATTCATACAATTAATTAGTCAAAAATAAATAAAGAAAAAGTTTTCAGATCTTTTTGACATATTCTCTCTAATCATCTTATCAAAGAATATACTGCTTTTGCATGATTTAATTTCATTTGGTAACATGTTCCATAAGTAGATTGCTTGATAGAAAAATGATGATTTTCCATATTCGGTTCTCATTTTGGGGGGAATAAAGTTGTTTTCAAGTTTTGAACTTCTTTCTTGTTTTTCTCTTCGTTTGAAGTGATTGAAGCTCGCCGTCAATGTTGTTTCGCGCCAAATTTGGTAGTATACGAAATTAAGAGTGTATATTTCATAACGTTCTTGCACAAGAAGCCAATTCAACTGTTCCAGCTTATCAATCTTATTTTTCACACGTGCTTTCTTGTTACATCTTATAGTTACATTTGCCAATCGAAGCATTATATTATTCAGTCGTTTATATTTACTGGTGCTTAGTTTTCCTCATATGGGTTAGCAATAATCCAGCTTTGATAAAATAAGGGAGGTAGCAAATACTTTCTTACATTTTACAGTAAAAATGTTTTTTTGTCTACATAACATGTAAGTTCTTGCAGTCATGTCTTTACACACTGATTCATAGTGTGATTCATAATTTAACACACTGTTTAAAATAATACCGAGGTATTTAAATTCCATCACGTTTACAATAGATTTTGAGTTTAATTTTAAGTCTAAGGAATCAATTAGTTTTTTACTTTTAGTTTTAAACACCATTGATTTCGTTTTCTCAACATTAATAACCATTCCGTTATTTTTGCACCATTGTTGTAGATTATCTGCGTCTAGCTGTAGCTTATTATTAATTTCATTCACACTAGTTCCGCTTACATATAAAGCAAGATCGTCTGCGTAAAAGGTGAACTTACAGAGTTTAAAAATGTTTTGTATGTCATTTATAAAAATAGAGAAGTTTAGTCCTGATAGGTTTAGTCTCGTCCTACTTACAATTGACGCCGCCGAACCACCGTTGCAGCAAGATACAGTACAACATGAGCAACCGGGTTTACATGAATAATCTTGTTTTCTACATTCATCTTGTCTAAAGTTACTATATTGGACCTTGGTCTCCTCTCGTAGCACTTAGAAGACTCAACAGCCACTTGACTAATCAACTAAGGCATCATTCACTGTCTCTGGTAGTGGGTTCATCCTCCTCAAATCAAATCAATCATCTTTATTGAGTTCCTCTTATCCTCCTCATCGTCGGAGTGCCACTAATAAACTGTAACATCTACTTTCTCTGCAGTTTGGCTACATTTCTACAAAATTGAACCCTAACAATTTATATATTATTTAAGAAACCGTCCCTGGCATTTACAAACAGACGTCAAACTGATGAAATTGCTTCGCAGTGAAGCAAAGCGGCGATCATGGATAACCTAACATCATATTGAATTATCCCGTAGTCGAAATCTAAAGTTTGATGGAAATATACCTTAAATGAGCTTTGCTTTAATACCTCCGGTGGACGAATCCAGCGGTAGCGGTAGTGGGGTGAAACTAAAGTCATATACGAATTTCCCGCACCAGGCGTCAAACTGATGCAAATAACGAACTGTTGGTTTATGTATCCGGTTATTTGATCTTAGGCAATACCGAACTCCGAAGCACGTCAACTTTACGCCATCCTCTTTTTCTCTCCCGCTCATATTGTAATTTTAAATCGACATATTATTTCCAGGGAGTCTTTTAGTGTACATGTGCAGCTATTCTTTTATAACCGATAACACATGTTCCAAATTTAATGAGAAATGTAGCTTAAATAGATAATTTTACTCCGTGGTAAAGCAAAGTAGCGATTTAGGATAACCTAACATATTAGATTTTCCAGTAGTCGAAATGCTAAGTTTGATGGAAATATACCTTAAATGAGCTTTTTCCCCGGGAGGGAATGAATCTAGGTGGACCGGGTAGACCTGGTGTAAACTTATAACGTCATATTCGAATTCACTGTGATCGAAAACCCATAACTGCCAAGGTCGATGGAAGGATAGCTTAAGTGAGCTATTTTTACCCCCGAGGGAACGAATCCAGGGGAGCGGTTCGCCTTGCTGTAAAACTAACGTCATATTAGCACTCGCCGTAGTCGATAACCCCTATACGCCAAATTTAATCGAAGGATAGCTTAAATCAGCTTTTACCCCCGCCGGGAGAACAATCCAGAGGGGGTGGGGTAGAACTAACGTCATATTCGAATTTCGTGTAATGGAAAACCTCAATACGTCAATTTTTGACCCGCCTACCATTAAATGAACTGATCACCCCCTCCATGACGTTGTATATGGAACGGGTGCGTATGGCCTGCATGACGTAGTATATGTAGGCGGTGCGTACGGACGGAGACCGGCGGACGTACCATCAAGGATTACATATACCGGATTATATGGTTTTATGT
>JAHZNE010006926.1:0-15424 GCA_027744055.1 Callyntrura sp. NNG-2020
ATGATGATTTTTTATGCAATTAGTATATTTGTCTGTTCGTTCGTTTGATATGATATGCTCTTCGTAGTTTCTCACCAAGGTGGATTACACCGTTTTATTTAAAAACCTTTAAACAATATATGAAGCGCTTCTGTGCATCTAAAATGTTTCACTAAATATTAGCCATCAATGAATGAAACGGTTCAGCATTTTAATTTGCATAAATTATCCCCCACCTGAATGGAAATATCTCAATCGCCAGTCATGCATGAAATTGAATTTTCAGGTCTCATACGTTAGCAATGTCTCCCAAAACCTATCTTGTCGCGTCAGCCACCAAAATAGATCGCAAGTGATGCACAAAATTATATGCTTTCGTTTAATGCAGCAGCTTGTATGCCTAATTTGTATACTGTTCACGAGATATTTTGGGACAAGAGGGACTTTTAGAGTTATAATTAGGGTTCTGCTGCCCTTGGGTGACTCCATGGAATTGACCACTTGGTTCCAACTTCGAAATTATCCGAACTCTGGCATCTTGGCATCGATTCCCGCAAAAAGAACTTCAAAATTCATTTTCTTTCAAGAGAAATTAACAATTAAAGTTTTCAAACTTTAATGTCCTTTGGAACCCTTGGGGGTCATCCCACAGGGGTCAAACTTGGTACAGTTTCATAGCTCATTATGATGTATCTACATTTAAATTTTCAGTTATTGTTGTCATTTTAAAAAATAGTGTGACCCTCGAGGTGACCCCAAGGAGTTAACCTCTGGGGTCCATTTTCTAAATTAACCAAGGCGTGGTGCATAGGTATCGATTTCAGCGCAAGCAGATTTTTTTTAAATTCCTTTTTGTTCGAAAGTTAAAACACAAACGGACAGACGGACAGGCAGGCTAGCGCATCTTCAGTCACATTGATCTGTATATAAGTTAGCAACATATAAATATTGTCTTTAAATAATAAAAACATGCAAAACAACTTTTTCTGCCAAGGGACATTTTACTAATTGCTTAAGCAAGCATCCTATTCCATCCTTAGCATACAACACAACGGAGAAATGTAAGATGCACGTGTAGACGTGTAAGCAAATACTAAACGAAGTTACAAGTTTTACAGGAAACGGAATCCGTAATCATGATCTACCTTAAAAGCTGACACCGACACAAATGTTAGGCTGTTCGTGGCACTCAAGATCTTTCCTATGGCCCTGCTAGGCATATAAAATAGTGTGGCATACATAGATATTTACTTTTCGTTTAGTGTCTTCACGATTAGCATTGGTGTCAGCGGTAGAAGCGTTTATCGTTTGTTGTTGAAATGACAACAACTCTCTCCAGCGCTTTACATCATTTCAAATTATGTTTAACCACTGATATCACACGTTTCAGGATAAAAAGAACGCATTTCTTGCATAGGATGGAATATAAAATTTGTGCTTAATTACTAATTGCATATATGATATCAATATTTCTCATAATTTTACCTCTGACTTGTGCTTCGGAATTTCTTTTACTATTCTTCTATTCTGTTCTCTATGATTTTCTTGTTAGAACAGAAAAGCTATAATCCATATATAAACCCAAGGAAAACCTTAAACATTCCTGTTCCTTCTTGATTTTTCTCACTTTTCCCCTCATTTCCCCATGGGGAATGACCCGCATAACCCATCATCAAACTTGGCCAAGCAATTGACCTGCAAAAAAGTATATTGAAATTCACTATTCTTCAAGAGTTATCGCGCGGACGACCGAACGGCATCCATTTCTATAAGTACGTCTGGCTTCTGCTAAGTCCTAATAGCTTAAGACAGTTCATTTGTAAACCGATACACAACTAACACCAATATGGAAAGTAATTGGGAAGTATATGTAATTTGACTACTAAAACGATTGGAAAATATATCCATCATAAATGAGACAGCATCGTATTTTCCGACAGAGAGATTTATAGGGAAAATATTGTACTTTTAAAGTATTTACATGTTCGTTTAACATTCGTCGTTACAAGTATCTAATAATTATTATCATAGACGCAACACAGTTTAAAAAGACATTTTAGAGCAATATTTTTTCCCAAACGGTGAAGGTTTCATCAATGAGTGTAACACCTCGGGCTAATACCTTATTTTTTTTACCTCAACCTCGCTCCATGTCTCTCTGCCACTACTTTTTAAACCAAAAGTTTTATTCCACTTTTCATAAGAATTTTGAATGCAAATTCTCGGAGAAGAGAATTTCATTATGTTGTTGCCCGTGGGCACCTAAAATATTTAATGTTCATGATTGCACCTTGAACCTGTATGTAATGTGAAATAAAAAAGGAAAAATGACTCCATTTTGACGAGCATCGTAAATTTTACCACAAGCACACCTGCATTTATTTTTCAACCTCAGAAAAACATTTGGTGAAGTGCAGCTGCGTTTATTTTAGGACTTACGGTATGTGGTAGCATTTTTTAAAAATTCAGACTTGTGCTATATTAGTTCACATTTAGTACCAGGCAAACTAAAATATTACTATAAAAGTGGCTTGGCTTAATATGAGCAAAGCAGTGATCTCTCAGAATCACTCAATCAACGATAATGGCCTAGTTTAGATACGTGCACAAACACAGACTCAGACAAGTATCGTCGACGCGAAAGTTCTTAGTGTTTGTGAACAAAGCGTCTTTGGACATGATTTATTAACTTTCGAGAAAAAACAAAACTATCGTTCATCCTTATAGCTAAAACTGTACAGTACAAGTATATATGTTTTGATATATGAACTTTTAATATATAAATGAACACAAACATGTTACGCTATAACTACTAAGGTCATCCCCTTCATATATACTGTGTGTTTTTACTACTCAAGAGAAAGCACCAAGTACCTAATTTTTATTTTTGACAATAAAAATCATCAGAAGCAGACAATGGTACATTCCAACGAGACAATCGAATGTTGTTATTTACTGTTTGAGGGCATGAGCATAGAAAAGTCCATTCATGCGTGTTTTATTGTCTATAAAGCTTTGTAATCAGTTTGTCCAAAGACAAGTATTTCCATTAACCAGACGCTACAAAACTACAAGTTTTGATGGTACGCTATCTCCTAAAACGGTCGAAGAGACAACGTTCAACGTTCATAAAGTTGCCGAAAGCTAGTTGTACCGAATATTGTACCATCCAAGTCAAGTCTGATTTAATAGAATTTTAAATTCAAAAGTTTGCAAAATGTAAGCGTAGATATGTATATAATCTTCATTGCACCCAACCTTGCAGTTATATGTTGTTAAAATACATGTCGCCCCTGTAAAAAATTCATGACCCTTGATTGCTGTTACTGATCTCATTTATAAGTAATCATATAAAATTATTAGAGAGCTATGGATTGTAGAACGTGCACTTACGCTGTGTATGACACAGTCCACATTACGATGGTAAGTTGAAGATAAAAAGAAACAAGGGACGTGGAATTTCTCAAGGTGGCCATGGTTGCCTCTCAACTGAGTGGTCTTGCTCCCAGTTGTTCTTAAATAACTCCTCGGCTTCTGCTGCTGAATTTGTCGTGTTGAGACCAAACTATAAAGTAGAATGGAGTCGAGTGGTGGTGTGATGGTGGGATGTAAAAGTCAATTGCAACTCAGTGAAGATTACAAACTCGAATTGTAAGAATTACTGTTTTTATTTTCCTTGGGCCAACTGCTTGCTAAACCGAATGTAGGCAAGGCTGTAGTGGTTACGTATTATGAGAGTCGAGAGGCGAGAAGAGTACATGAAGATGTTACTGTTTCCTGAAGATGTCTTTTTTTCATGCAGCTGTTTCCTGTATTTAGATGTAATATTCTTGTTGAAGAGCAGACTTCCTTAGGGAGAAAGTGTCGACAAAACTTTTATTCGCAGTGTAGAGAGGAGATTTTGCTCAACATTTTTTTTCGAGTACAGTGGTAGTGTTATCTTGCCTTTAGCATTTCTGACCTGACACCAAAAATGGGGAAGTCTTCCTGCTACAGCGTGTACTTAAAATTCTGGAATTCACTTTAGACACTGAAAACGAGACCATGCAGCTAGATATGTTCATTCTATGTTTTCTGCGTCCATTAGTTTCATTGGTATTCTGAGCATGAAAAAGGTAATCTCACTCCTAATGCTGTTAATTAGAATAATAAAAATATGGATAAGAGAACAATGACAAATATTGCGTTACTTTCACTAAAAAGTAAAAGTAATAAATACAACTTTATTTAATGTTACACCCATAAAAAGTAAATATTCACTCACATAAAACTATTTAAAATTACTAGTGACATACAATTTAACTTTGACCCAGATATTTTGCATTATTTTGTCATTTTTATGAATATTGTACCGTGAAAATATGTTGGCTGCCGAAGATTTTAAATAAAAAATGTATACAAAACCACGCAGTGGAAAACCTTTTGGTGTGGGCGTAATGAAATCTGTTTAACTTAACATCTAATTCATAATTCATAAATGTACCAGTGTCACAAGATGTTTCAGCGTACGCATTTTCCATTAGTGTGTCTGTCACTTTTAAGGCATCATATTGAACGTATGCTACATGTTTAATTCGGATGGAGAAAGTAGAAAATAATAATTTTCTGCCTGCCTAAAGTTATTAGATTGGTACCACCGGGAGTCTAAGACTCGTAATGTAATATTTCATGGCCAACATATTTCACAGGAGGACAGGCTTATTTGGTAATGTCCTCTGTGATGCTCATCCTTTCATAATCAAGTACACATTTTTGTGATTGTTCGTGGTCTGTCGTTCTAGGAAACGAAATGTCTACACATGTATATTTGGACAAGTCAACAAATAAGGTACGTGCAATACACTACTTCATGGGTTTTCACCAACGGGTTTGCTATTCATTTTCAATCCATTTAACTTTACATTCCCTTCACAAGGATTTACAATTTGCTGATGGCCTCCCAGCTATGCTTATAAAATGAAAACCATCAAACTTTTTTCGGCTTCCTATTATGTTACACTCGGTCCTCTACTGGCAAAAAGAATCTTTGTTGGTACAATTTTTTCTATATATATATATATATATATATTATATATACTGATTGACTCCTAGTTCATTGATGATGATGACAATTGTTTACTTCAGGGAAGGTTACTCATAACAATGACTTTTCTTCTGATTCCATTTCATCAGTATGAGGAGTAAGTAGGGAATTGGATTCTAAGAGAAAGTTAATCCTTCTTAGGATTTTTCATTTTCAGCAGGACGTGAAGTGGAACATATACATAGAAAGTATTTACTTTTTCCGAAAGGTTCGTCTCGTCTCATTGTTGATGTTTGGGGTTCAAAAAGTGCGCCTACATACGCATATCTACAACGTGGACGAAACGAGAGAGACAAGAAAACGATATTTTTATGAACAACGGCTCAACCGAAAAAACATACACCCACTTTACACTAATATATATCGTTTAAGCAATAGTAGTACTTGTGTGCATTTAACTTTCCCTTTTGGAAGTCCTGAGTTGATGACAAGTTGACAGCAAATCCCATAAGTGCAAGGTTCACCGCACACTGCTCAAAAATCTACTTATTTCACAAAAAAGTTTAATTTTCTGTATACTACCACTGCCTCTCTAGATTTCACATGCACGATGGTGGTAATGATGGTGGTAAAAACAGTTTTTGGGTCGTGGGTGGGTTTATTTGATACTGTAGGGCAAATTATACTTTTAATGTAAAGTGGAATAAAATATCGAGGCTTTTATAAAAATTGCTTTTCTACATACCATATGTACATCATGATAAATTGATAAGCATCGACGATAACAAATTTTCGTTACGCTCAGCTAAGTATGGCTCACTTTCACACAGTCTAGAGGAAGCAGCAGTCCATTCATTTGTACTTTAGGAATTTATAATTAATTCATGAAAATTGCCATTTTCTCAACGCCGTTTACCACCAACTTTTGACATGAAAGTTAACGGCCGATTTATCTCGGCGACAAAGTGAACAATGTGCATGGGATTTTTAGCGCTATTAAAAGATAACTAACTACTCGCCGTTCATCAATCATTATACTATACAAAAGTCCTATCACCATCTATATATGCGCATTTACTCTTTTATATTGCCAGGCACAAGGGCCGTTTAAAACTATCACGGTATTACATGGTACGATGGGTATGTCTAAAAATACAGAATGAAAATCGATTCTTATTATACGAAAGCTCGAGAAGAGTACGACTTACAAAAAACACTTTGTCAGATTTCACCAAACGAATAGATAGATATACACACAACAACGGGTGAAACGATTACGCTTTATCTCGCATTACCTGAACTAAAATTCTTTGTCCGATTTCTATTGAAGGAATAAAAAAATACGGCGGAACATGTAGTTAAAGGCTGATAAGAGGACTTACCGTAAGAATAGAAGGTACATAGGAATAAATTATGGTAGAGTGTGGCACATACTTGTTCAATATTTCTAAACATATGTTTTGCTCGTTGTATTATTCATAATTGCAATTTTCTCTGGCAAGTATGGTTAACCTTACACACATACACACTTTTACTATCGTCGAATGTACGGGTCCGTACTTTTACTATTTACCAAATACAATTTCACGACTTAAATAATTCATGGTGGACATAGACAGTTTGCAAACAAATCTCATTATATCTTTAGTATGTTTACTATTACTGTTGTCTCCTAAGGATTTCAGCTGTAACGGAAAACCATAAGAAAGATTTAGTATTTTGGTTACAAAGTCAGTTCTTTCCTGCAAATGAACCTGTATAATTTTGTTAATGGTTGGCTACGAGTTAGTGTTTCTAAATCTTAGAATACCAAGCAGATAATTTTTAATTTTTAATTATTGCATAAAAATAATTGGCTCACGGGAAACTGAAAGCACTTTGTTATTTAAGTATAACTTTGGACAATTTAACTAATGCATCATGATGCATGTTTTATCAATGTACATAAAGATAATAGATTGTTTATGTCGTTTATTAGCAAAGAAACAAAAAACTTTCCCGTTACGTGTAGTATAAACTTTTTTCATCATTCAATTATGCAAATTATGCTTATAACCTTCTCATTTGTCCGCACACCACTTCTGCCAACATAGTTTCCTATTTTTTTAGCGACGCACGTATTTCTTTCCTTGGTTATTATATACTAACTGTACTCTATATATCTCTTCTTATTGCCTGCCGTTGTTTCTCCAGGACTAGAAAAAAGGTAATTTAACACCCCCAAACAAATTGTACAGCATATTTAAGCGTACCAGGCAAGAATTGAGAGAAAGCCTTGATAATAATGTTTCTTGTAAGATTAAACACCACCCATTGTAGCAAATATTGTTGTATCACACGAACTACAGGAGCAGCTATGATGACACCTCTTCGCGAACTGGAATTCGACTAGCTGGTTCTAACAACTTTTCCCTATTTTCTCCACAAACATGACTATTACATTGCCCCACCGACAGTAGGATGCAACCAGTCAAGAAAGAAGGTCTACACACATTCACTACCAAACATGCTACTTGGTTTATTGACTCCATCTCCCTATCCTAACCGAATTCTATCGCTCGCTGCGCACAAAACGCAAAGCTGCTGAATGAAAAAGACAACAAGCGGGTAAGGGACTAAGTAGTTGCATATACACAAAAAGCAGCAACTAACTAAAATAACAAGGTAAGTGGTAAATGTAAGAGCTGGAAATGAGTTAACAGATTTCTTCCCTCATATCTGGCTGTCTTATTCCTTCCTCTTTACCATGCTGCTTTTTCCAAGCGGTTTTAATACATGTGTACACATTACAAGAAAACGGCACTATTGGCGAAAGTAATGAGAATGTGCCTAGGTTTCATTTCTTCTAAAAAAGTGATTCAGGCCTCGGTGATAGGACATACCACACGTACTAAATATTAGGAGAAAAGGGATTTTAAGATATTTATCTTTAATATACTGAATCTGATAGCCTGTTCCTTGAATGTTCTACAAGACTACATTATAAAATGCAGAGTAAAAGCAATACTACTGCTAGAAAGAGCCGTAAAGGGGGTGTAAAGTTACTGGAGAGTCAGTCTCAAAGTCTCAAATGTAAGTTGTCTGAGAAAACGTTCGCAGCAACAGTAAAATAGCTTCCAGCTTGTGAGAGAACGAATCAACCCATTTATGTCCATCATCATGATCATCACTACGTCTTGAAAATGCATTATGAAAAGCACTTCCATTTTCCTGGCTTGCACAATAATAAAAGGCAGCAATTAAATAGTCTGCACGTTCGCGTTTGAAACGCAGTGTTTACTTCGTTTAAACTTTGCAATAAATTTTTTCAAAGCTGAGTCAATGCAGTGAAAGAGAGAGAGAGAGAGAAAGAGAGTTGGGTATGACAGTAAAGATTATTGCGAGGAAGTGTTCGTATGAAACAAAAAATAACGAGAGACAGGAGGAAGGTTGTTGCGAGTTTTTTGTATTATCCAAAAGATTTGTTCTTTTTACACTAAAACTTTCTTTGTCATTAGGGCGGATTACAGTGGAGTACAGTTTCTTGAAACCACAGGTTTTAAGTTGCAAAGAAATTAGACAGGACACACTTGGACTTAAAATTAGAGAAAGTTTTTCGATATCACAGGCGTATTTATTTTGCGCTCTTGGTGGATGCCCATTACACAATTCTTGGAACTGCACGCTCCATGTAAAGGCTTACACATTCGAGCACACCTTTGCCAAGCAGAACGATGTAATGGGAGCAGATAACATCATTAAACGTGAAAGACTTACGTGACAAATTCATGGGAGCAAAATTAATTAGAAAACACACTGAATGAATGAACGGGAATGACACTTTAAATGAGAATAGCAGATATGAACGTATGCACTTCTTTACAATGTAATGAAAAGTATTTAGCAAACGCATTGTAATATCAATATTATAGAAAATCTAAACTTAATACTCTTTAAACTTGATGAACATCAAATTCCAGTATATTATAAACTACTACGTAAAAATGTTACGTCTGCATTGTATTAAAGGCTTGACCATAGGGGGTTCACAATCAAATAAGTGTTACTTCTTGGTGGTAAAAAGGGAAAAGTTAGGCAAACAAAGAAATTCAATAAATTAAGTCGTTACGGAAGTTATATACTGCTTTATAACAACGTAAATCAATAAGTAAAGCACTTTTTCTCTTTGATGCCATACGTCGCCTTGTGCAGAATTTTTGTTTGGTCCTCACAGAAATCCGTCTCAGTTCTTGAGTAGTGACTTGCATGATCAATGTCACACTGGACGCTTAGGGGAAGAAAACTGATCACATCCGCGGGAACTAACCTACCAGAGGCCAACCATTTATCAAGCTTTGCCAATTTTTCCCATGTTGCGGATATAAAGTTGAGTTTGTCGAATATAAAATCCAAGGGAGATTCAAAATTTAAATATTTAAGGCTTTGCCTGACTTCTATTCTGCAAATCCTTTAAACCTAACCATCATTCTTCACATTAGTTGTGACAGCAGAAGAAACTTACGCGTGGGGTGAAATTATGTGTTTAGTGGTTAAAGGAACAGCGCAAACTTTTTCTCGTCATAACTAAGGTAATAAATCAAAAACGTTCCGCGCAGAAAATCATCTTTCACCCATTCGGCATCTAAGCTCACAGCTCCCACTCACACTTTCATTCCAAAAACTTAACCCGCTTAACCTATAATAAGATCGATCGTGCTTATCGAGAAATATACCTTGGCAATTTTTAAAAAAGAAAAGATACTTTTTTTATCAAAAGTTGGATTTCACCATTTTTACTTATATTTGTCACATTATTCAAAATAGTAAAAGTTAAAGTAACATATTGTGATTGAGCTACGTAGTAATTTTTGGTCGGCCAGAGCCAAACAACTTACACAGTTGCTCCTTCTCGATGAAGCAAGCATTTTCGTAGTAAAACATAGCAGGGTAACACAGTAGCACAAGTACAGTCCATTATCACTGGACTACAGAGCATAATGGCTAAGTACCATTGGGTTCCATAAGTATTGTACAACTATAAATAAATGTTATTTGTCAAAATAAATCCAGGCAGAACATTTTTCATACTCTCACTCGTTTCAAAGAAATATTGCAAGCAGATATACTTTTTATTGAAGACTTGTTTCACAGGGTTTTATCAAAGCGCTTTATACGATGAAAAATTGCCTAAACACTCCTAACTTTGATTCGAGAAATTTTTGTTTCGATGGGAACGATCGAAGGATTTATTTTCAAAATCAGGTTCGTGTTGTATTTGCATTATACTTCCTGATGACGCAAATAGTAAGTTGCTGAAAGTCGTACTTTATACATAGAGGAGCTTTACTGTAGCTGAATCTCTTTAGCCTCAACATGATTAACCCAAGAAACACTCTCGGAATAGCGTGCGTCCACTGTTCTGTTCTGAATTTATGCATTTTTCTTTTGTGTAATTTGTATCACTCACTGGCATATTTGCTTTCCTAAATTATTCGATATTGTTACTGTTACTACTTGCTATTAGATAGCTGTAGTGAAACGGACTTGCTAACTTTATTGCTGCGGTAATACCACCCTCATAACAAATAACAACCATTTTACTACTTACAATTCCTATTATGCGAAAATAATAAATGCCTAAACAGACCACTTCCATCTACACAATGAACTTCAGTTATTATCCTCTTGAAATAAAGTTCATGGTTCTATGATCAAAGCAAGTCAACTAGGTAATAATGTCAAAATATGCGCGTCTATAAATGCATGCTCAACTAGTCGTGGGCTGAAGAGGGCTAAAGTTTTGAATGGAAGCGGTAGGCATGAAAAATTACAGTTTGTCACTGACCACAAAAGAAAATTGGCAGAGTAGGAATTTTGGAAATGAGAAGTCTTTTTAGATCCCATACTTGACCAGAATATAAAACGATGCTCCAAAGCAATAAGGCTCAACTGGTATGGCTATTTCTGTAATATCATCTACTCACACAATGTGTTCACTCAACTTCTCTCTTCCTCCGGTCATATACAATAATATCCAGTTCACCCGGATGAGCAAAAACAGAAGTCCTATTGTGAATTATATTGAAAACGATGATGACACATATACACATAAGTACGCACATGTATACACATAAAATATTTTGTTTATGAAACCTCGAGTCAGAAAAGGACCAGTTCAAATTCTAAGTGAAACAAGCTCATATTAATATCTTTCAACAGGGAAAATGGCTTTTCATATTACTCAAGGTTTCATTCACTAACTTTACAGTCTACAGGTTCTTTTTAGTAGGACAAACAACGTCTACTATAGGCCCAGTGGCCCAAGGAAAATTTTGTGAGCGCGAGAGTACAATAAAATTGAAGTCACTGGCTTTTAGCCTACAAACAATAAGCCGCAAACTAGACGTATTTCATTTGACGTATTAAAACAATAACAAGAACGTAACAAATAATATTCTTAAACTGTCAAAACATTTATAATGCTTTATGAGAGATTCCGTTTGTGTACTTACATGTCTAAAATCATACTTGTGTAAACGACAAATCTGCTTTTACAAGCATTTTACTTCATTTCGTTTCGTTGTCAGAAAATGTAAAACTACAACATTTAAAAAGCAGGTCAAAAAATAGCCTCCGTACATACTGGAGATTTCTAATAAATTACATCATTGAGTCACATGAGTGAAGTACATCAACCGTTAAATAAAACCTGATTCTCCACGGCCTTTCCGCCTCTGCAGTGCATCAAACTGAAAGACACGATTTGGTAAATTGAATCTGTTGTTAATCTTACCAAACGGTTTTTAACGGAGAAAGGAGTTGAAAGCTGTAATGTTTATTTTGTTTGTTTTTTTTTTCGTGATACCACTGTATGCAAACACAACTTCAAATTCGGTATATTTTTCCATTGAAAAACTGATCAAATCTGTGCAGGAATTATCTCTGCATTCTGTATAATGTATTTGTATGAATGAAAATGACACGTTTAGTAAGCGTGGAAAGTGGAAAGCTAAAACTTTTATGCCAACTGAACCGTAGATTCAATACAATTTAAGATCAGCACTTTGTATTTATTATTCTTTCTAATGAAGTATAACTTTATCGAATAAAAAAATTGCCCGAGATAAATTCATCCTGAATTTTTAATATTGCAACTGGCGATGGTGCACTCTCAAGTACTGCGATTTTTCTACAAATACACTGCTTGTCTTGCCAGACATTTCTGTTGGCCTAGCTCAATTCGATAAATCACTCATTAAAAAATTTAAATGCCTAAACGACATGTCAGACAACAGACAATCGGTATAGCTTCAGGAAATTTCTTCATGTTTGTACATAATACATATTTAATACATAATAAAACAATTTACGTAATTTGCAGTGTTCAACAATCGTTTATCTGACAATTTAAGTAATTGTTGATCCAGCAGCCTTGAGTTCCGATGTGCGGTTTAAACAGCGGGGACAAAGGGGGATAAACCTTTCCTATAAAACAATCCTTCCCCTTCCTACCCTGCTAATGCAAAATGTCCCAAACTTGGGAGGATTTGTCCCCCCATCCCCCTGGTTTTGTAGCTATGTCGGAGCTCTAAAATAATTTGCCTTACAGAATAAAGCACCTGAAATAAAAAAAACATGAACGGACTGGTTAACGTCTTCCTACTATTATGAATAAAATGGTACAACGCTGAAAGAAAGGTTGGCGTTAACCTTTCAGGCAATGATTAAATAAATTTTGGAAATTTGCGGTCTCTGGGTTTCACAAGGGTCAACACCTAGAGAAAATTTAGCATAATTTCAAATATCCCATCACGTGGTATTATTTGCAGGCTTTTCTGATACGGTTGTTATTTGTTATGTTAAAATTATAGTTTACCCTTGTGGAGCCCATAAAGATCGGCAGCGGGGGCCTGCCTTCGGTCTGGCTCAAGCTATGGTTTATGATTATCGATTGGTAAAAGTAGCATTTCAAAATTCGTTAACCTTCACGTACAAAATTTTTGAACTGAAACACCCTTGAGACCGCAGGTGGAATTTGCTCAACTCGGGAGGAATTTAGCAAATTCCAAAACTTCCCAGGATTTAATGCATACTAATTTACAGCTACGGTTGTTATGTTCATATTAAATAGTTGTCGTCGGGGGCTCATCTTCGGGCATTGTTATATGTATATTGGTAAAAAAAAATTTTTAGCTTTCGTTTTAGAGCTATCAATCGGACAAAAACATTGAACAGGGGTGTGTACATGAAGGTTATACTTATACTGTTATAAACCTTGATAAATTGTTTCCTGGTGAGTGGTGACTCCTAAGTTAGGTGCTATAACCAAGGTGCTTCCAAGGAGAAGTGTTAAAAGACGACTGTTCTTCGTGGTCAGCGTACATTCGTTCCCACTATAATGATAAACATAACTTGCATTTGAACAAATTAATTAACCCCTAATCTAGATAGTTTGTGCCCATACCCTCACATTTTTCATCATATGTTCGCACTAATAATACCTCAACTGCATAGATATTAATTAGAGGATTATTAATCATTAATCATTAGTGCATTTATTTAAATGTATATTACTATAGTCATTAAACTATAACATTTTTAAAGGTCAAACTGTCATTTTGATGTTGAATTGTTTTTCAGGTTAAATTGAATCTTTAAGAGAATGAATCTTAATTTAACATTTAATTTTTCTGACCAAAAGTTTATACATTCCATGTAGAAACAACATAACAGCTGGTTACAGAGTAAAGGCTGATTAGAGATTATGCCACCCTATGCGTAGTTACCAAGTAATATTTTGCGTCACTTACTGGGTAACTGCAATTACTGGGTAACTGCATTTACTGCTTATTAAACTTTTATCGTACGACATGACATGCGCTGATGCACTCGACGGAAGAATACGGAAGGTTACTTAACCAAATGGCGAATCTTGAATGAAACTGGAACAGTATGCATTTTTATTTGGTTCATTTCATACTTATCCCAGCCCAGCACTCAATACACTCACATTAAAATTCTTACCTCACAAAAACCATTTTACCAACTATCTCCAATTCCATAAAATTCTTACTTTCCTTAACCAAAATTTATAATACCTGAAAAAGGTCAGCTCACCGTCTGATTTCATTTTACTCTACAAAATGTTCAAAAAAGCCCAACTTTTTCCCCCATCTCAATAATTCAAGGTTAACTTAGCTGCCCTGCTGCCATTGCTTTTTGCTAGACATTGTATGAAACTATGAATTTTGATTTGATTGTTTTGCATTATAAGAGCACTGATTTTCATAATGAATCATGATCCATATGTTATGATATCCAACTTTCTGTTTGCGGCTATGTCATTTTTACTTAACCCGACCAGTGACTGTAGTGACACGAGATACAACTAGAGGATTAGAGCTCTCTGCTCTCACTAGAGAATTGAGAATTTCAACTTCATCTTTTTCAATTTTTTTCTGAAATTTTTTGGTGTCCAACTTTTTTCGTTGGTTGACCGGTTCCTGATGTTGGCGCCAACAACAAAGATACAAACTACGACTGTACTGTGCGCGAGTAGTTTTTTTCATATTGAAAAAAATTATCTATTAGATACAACAGCATATATCAAATGTCACTAGGTAAAAATTTCATGACATCCACAACCAGTGAATAGATAAAAATTTAACTTCAGAATATGTACTTTCTCTAACCATGAGTTTTACTACTGACTGTCACTGTGCTAAATGTACAAGTTCAAACTGTTATTAACTACGGGACTCATTTTAATGCTGTAAGCAGTTTACGCGTTCAGTATGTTTGTCTGTCTATATATCTGTAATCAAGATACATAACTCTAAATGGAGTTGACGAGTTTCACTCGAAAACGCGACAAGGGGATTTCTTAGGTAAAGCGCAAAGTACCATATTGTAGTTCAGACCAAACGGATGATGGGAGATATGGGAAGTGTTGTTGGATGGTCCGCATACTTGTAAAGTTGTAAATGCACAATTTTTTTGTGAAAATGTAAAGAGAAGTGGACTTTGAAGTATTTGTTACTCGTAGTTTCTCCCAAATTGGGATTACACCGCTTTTAGGGTGCGTTTCATCAAATAAAGACAAGCTGAAGTATTCATAAGCCCCAACGTAATTTTATGTCAAAACTCAGTCGCGTTGTCGTATATTAATAACACTATCAATACATATATTGTAGATTCACACTTTTTAATTTTCTTTGACTCCTTCCAAATAATTATAAATAATAAACGCTAAATATTTGGATTTGCAAAATATATCAATTAGTAGGAATTTTTTTGAATAGAGGTCGTGTGGTCTGAACACACTGGAATACGCAGAATTCCAATTTGGGGGGGGGGGCACGACCACCGAACAAAGGAATCATTGGCAACAAAATAGATATTTTTTATAATGTTATTGCAGCAAACGGTAATTTTTGTTCATTT
>JAHZNE010006927.1:0-31514 GCA_027744055.1 Callyntrura sp. NNG-2020
AAACGTTTAAACTTCAATAATCTGGTTGTACTTTTCATTTAAAGTTAATCACAATTGCTAAAATTGTATTTAAAAATCAACGTTTTCATCATCAGTACATGTACAAGCAAGGTATCATCTCATCATCATCATCAGCACTTTGGCGGTGTGTTTCAATGGCTTTGTGGCTGCATAGTTCCGTAAATGGGGTTTAATATAAAGGCCTATCTCCTTAAGGCACGTAAAATAGAATTGTTCAGTTTTTGCCTTTATTTACATATTTCGATGCAGAATACAGTTATAATACTAATATCTGGGCTCCTTCTTTTAATTTAGCATAATCAGTAGGTTTGCGGTTGATTATAATTCGTGAACATGTTTGTTTGTCCTTCAAAGTCATTGGTTCACATGACGTTTGTCATATTAAGAAAAACCATGCAGTGTTTCAGTAGTGATACCATTGATATTGCTATTTCATAATGGTGCAGTTGTGTACATAAGGTATTAATGTATTTCCATACTGATTTACTATGTTTCCAGATCTAGAACAATAATTCTATTGTCTTGGTGAACTATTGATATTTGGAAGGTCCGATTGTTGCCGTGTATTCGCTGTATATCCGGTGGAACAACGGACAAAATATATGCATTTATTGTTCTCAACAAATAATGACAATGTTTTCGGTTCACTCAAATTTCAGGCTTTGGTGGAAACGCATACAGACAAGAAGTCAAGTCAAAATCCAAGTGGTACGTGACAGATTTCCGGGATTTGATAAACGAACTGAAAGATTGAGTGAAGCAAGCCTTACAATGCATAATAATTCCTGCATCTGCCAATAAACACATGATGGAGTTTATAAGACGTGTTTTATCATTACCGCATAAAATCTTTTTATTATAATCATATACACACTACAATAATTAATTACTATTAGTAGTTACAAACTTGATCGTCTTTTGACATTGTAATGACATTGTCAAACTATACGACTGCTAACAATTACAAAAGTACCTCGATAAAAAATGAATTAATCCTACGTATTTAAACCACAGCTTACGTCACCGTAGTGTATGGTGATATATGATATCGTGTGTACATTCTTGTTGCACATTTTCAACGGTTTCCAGAAATCATATAAATATTACTTACTATAATATGTATTTATAAATTGTATATAGAACATTAGATTACTATAATAACGGTACATTCACGGTTTATGGCCTTAAAGATTGACCACTGACCCACAAACGCACGAAATTTTTCAAAAGAAGCCAGTGGGTGCGATAATATAATGAAATATTGCGACATAGCATAACTAGAACTACTTATATTGTTAAAAGTTAGTTAGGACCCATTTATTATATTTGACATATATACTTTTACTATACTTATAAATAACTACTACTACTACTCCACTACTATTATGTCACTGAAGGACTGTCTCAAGATAATACGATAACGAATAGATAATATTCACCGGAATAACAGTGCTTTTTGTGTACAGAAAAACTTTTATGTGGACGAGAAAAACTTTTTTGTTTAGTGTTTATCTTTTTTGTTTTTGTTGCTTTGAATGCGTTTTATTTTCGAAACGAACAAAAAGAGCGTCGTTACTCATTACGCTATAGTTGTGTAGAAGAAAAGAAATAAAGTTGTTACGTAAACGGAAAGATGAAATATCATACGCCTCATTATTTTTAGCGCAGCAATATATCATAGTCGCAACATTATCATCAACAGCAGAAATAATCTCCAACAACACCGTCATAATGCATCGGAGCCCTTTGTGTTAATTCATTTTCGTTACATTGCCCACACAAATTCGGAGTCGTGGTAAGTAACGATGCAGGATTTGACAAAGAGCATTACAAGGATCACACATACTGGGAGAAGGTATCCCCATTGAAAGTAAGGAATGTCCTCAAAAGCATGTTTTTGTTGGTGCTCGTGATGGCGGTATAAAGCTTGAAGATTTTGTACAAGCTGTAGAGGTAGGACATTCCAAAGATCTCTCCAACATTTTCTATAGAGGCAGTCGCCAAAGTAGAATCGGGCCCAAAATCTGCAGAGAGAAAGTAAATCTTAGCGTTATCACACTTCCCCAAATAATAACAAAAGCAAACAAGAAAAAACAGTTTTTTAAGTAAGGTTGTTTCGCAAAAAAAATATCTTCTTTACATTGACAAGCTCGTGTATTCCTTTTCACTTATCACTTTCTGCACCACCGAAGCAGTAACTGTCACCACTGCTTGATTATCATTGAGAATGGTGGTTACCATCAATTCTGGATCAAGTTCTAAGTTTAACACTGTCGACAGATGTTGTCCTTCAGCCCAAATCTCCCTGATACTCACGTGAGTTGGGATATCTTGGCACTGCAAAAGATTAAACATGCTAACGTCATTTTCGTCAACGTCCTCTAGATCCTGATTCCAAGAAAACGGTCCCGCTTCCATACTCAAAGTCACATTGGGGTTGGATATGTAGCGATGAATCAAAACGCTGGAAACGTTCACAGCAAGCCTGTAAATACGGGTAGTAAAAAGCGAACAAGGCATTGATAAATATGTGAACCCATCCAACAAGAGGAAACGGGGCCAAACACACACCGCCGCCACCACGTTTTCCCATTACTTCTAAAGTTTCATTTTATTTCATACCTGACATCCCTGCAGTTGAACAGCGTAGTCGCGTTTATTGTGTACGAACATGGTGGGTATCTATCCCATTTACGGTGGCTGCTCAAACATTCTGTTGGAGCTGCAAAGCATATAACGACACACACCGGAGAAAATAAGCTTAATTGAGCCAGTCAACTGTGGAATAAACGTGTATTGAAAAAAGTACGCCAGCCGTAGCACAACTATATTTGGAAAAAGTCTTTCACGGAAGTACTAAAAGAAGCCCGATGTTGTTGATCGAGTCCCATTACAAAAAATAGTAGCTACTTTTCAACCTTATCATTATACAAGCGCAAAGGAAACCCATCAAGTCTGCCTCATTAAATATTCCTTTTCCCATCTTCATCAGCCTAAGAGAAAAGTTGGTTATTTCAGCGTTCCTATTGCCCCCCAATGTCCTTGAAAAGATGATTTATATCTCTTGCCTAAAAACAATATTATTATTACTGGCTGTACCCAACAACAGCCAACACAACATTTCCATTCCAACAAATACACGCCCTACCCATTTTGTAAATTTGTTTCGCTCAAAACGAGAAAATAAACGGATGAAGTAAAAAGTACACAGTTAAAAAAATAAATCACTATTCCCAATTCCCTAATCGCCTCTATAACACTGTAATGCTCATTTTCCAAATTCCTATTTACATACCTGCCTGTATAATACTTGTTGCTGTTGTTGCGACGCCATCATCATTACAACGCACACCAGATTCAACCCTTTTCCTCTGCAGTGCTTTCTCTCTCCGTCGAAAAAAGTGGATAAGCTATCCTGTGTATAAACTTTATATTGCCATTTCATCTCATCTGCTACTTAATACTCAGCATTTTAAAAGTTTTTTTGTTGTCGATGATTTTTTCCTCGTCTCACGTAAGAGGCAATAATGGAAATGAAATCAGTGAGACTGCATTTTTGCAAGATTGGCACATTAGCGAAATTGAAAAATCAACAAAACAAGCGAATCTTTTATCAGGAAAATAGGCGGGTATATGAAAAACAGGTGAACCGAGAAGTATTTTTCTGTCCAGGATGTTACCCAACGCGTCATTTTATTTTCTCCCTACCCACACAGACCTGAATTCACTTTCCTCCTACAGAATAACATTATCATCATCACATCATCATCAGTTACGAGGCAGATTGTATGCAGTAAAGTCAAAAGTCAACACTAGTCGCATCCCTCCCCACCGTGGAGTAGCTTTCTCCTCGCGCAAATACGCGTTTGTGGAGTATATTATATACAACAAGATTTGTGTGACTTATCATTCAGAGATGTGTAGGAGTTTTTTTCCTCTTCATCGCCTCGCTTTCTCGCTGGCAGTGTTCTGCTCCCAAAGCAATACTAAAGACTGCATTGTTTATACAAGAAAAACTGTTATTGCAAAACAAACCGTACGACGACGACACAAGGTGCTGCGGGTAGTTTTCCTATTTTCTGTAAAGGTAACCATTTATCATCGTCATAGCCGGAAAGTAAAAACCATACAAGGGTTTCACTATTTTCATTACCGTTACGCGTCCTCATTATAAAATCCATAGAAAAATAATGGTAAGTACTACGGTGACAACTGCAACTACCTATACCACTGCAGAAAATTCTTAAGCAAAAGAGGGGGAGAACCGGAGAACGTTTATATGGGCTATATAGGTATTTTGGATTCTACAGAATCTACTACATGTTCGTATTTTGAGAATAGTTACAAAAAAGAGGTCTTAATTGTTCGGATCGCCGGGTAAAAAGCGGAAGGGAAGAACTTGTTACCTGACATGGTTTTAAAAAATAAATGTTTCGTGTTACACAGACACACACACACACACACAAACACAACGCTCAGGCAAGACTGCCTATTTTATAAGTATGCATCCAGGTAAATAAGCTTGTAGGTAAGAACTAACAAGCTCCGTACATTTCTTCCTTGACAACTTGCTTTCTTCTTTGTCTTTCTTGAAAACAAGCGTGGAGAAAGGAAGGGGAGAAAACTTGCTTGGAAAGTACAATAGATGAAGTAGGGGAAAGAGGAAAGGCAAAGCTTCTTGTCAAAAGTTTTCATCATTCAACTAATCCAACTTTTGTTTTCACAGTTTTCCTTGGAAAACACGAAGAAGGAAAGGAAGAAGGGGAGCACAATGGGCGAAGTAAAACGGATGAAAAAAGGGAGGTAGTGAAGGGCATGTTATAAAATGACGACGAGAAAAAATAGGACACTTGACTGTTGAAAGTTAACTGTTGTGAGTGTCACCGCTAAAAGTGTGTGTGTGTGTGTACGACATAGGTATTTACGTAATTCGTACCCACTATCTCTGAATGCTGAATGTGCGTGTTTTGCACTTTTTAAAGACAAAAGTTGGTTAGTCGGACCACTTCTAAGAAAAGGTACAAACGGTAAGCTCAATGTTCATTATCATAACCACATGTAATTTAAAATACTCAAGTATGCTGCCTCGAACAATGCTAATTAAGGCGTAGGCGTGTCTATTCGACGACGAAATGCATGAATATTATGAATTGTCATGTAGATTTCCCCCCGAGTTTTAAACAAAGGAAGGAAATTGATGTATTCTCTGTTGGTAATTAAAGCTTCGTGAAATGCATCCTGGTTACTGCTATTGTCATTATTATTATTATTATTATTGTTATTATTATGATTGCTGTTTATATAATTAGAAAATGACGCCATATATTGTGCCTTTAATGACAACTATATAATCTCTTGCAACCACCCGAAATATTTCTTGACTTTCATTGCCACCGTGCAGTTTCTGTATCCCTGCAGTTTATGCGAGGACGCCCTGTGTAGAAAAGCAGTAAACAGGGAGGGAGTTTACAGTACTCGAGTTCCCCAAAAGTTGTAAAGATACAACGTAAAGAAATGTCATCTTTAACGATGATAATAATCGTACCATCCTCACTGCTCCCCATCATCATCGCCATGAAGTGGTTGTGTGAGGGAAGAGTAGAGTAGAAATGGAAAGTTTTCAGCCACTCTCAATCTTAGAAAATCCTTCTCTATTAACAGCTTGTCAGAACAGCTTTTAGTCTCCAATTGCAACTTTTGCTTTTACCTGGAGGGCGGCAGCAAAATATGTACAAGTTGAGCATACAGCAAAAGGACACAGTTCATTAGCCGAGCAAAGGAGAAAAAATCTCAGTTGCTGCCTCCTACACAGCTGCTAATATGTTTAGTCATCCGTGTCACACTCACACACGGTATAGTGTACTTAAATAGATCATATATGATCACAAGGTGTACGTAATATTACGTAGCATTACGTATTATGTAGGAATGTAAAGTGTAATTTCACTTTCTCCTTTTATGACATACTCGTTGAGCAGAAGGTACATCGTGATATGCAAGGGACGCATTTTCGCTTATCGAAACTTGGGATATGGGGTGCCTCCTTTTATTTTCTCTCATCACCCACCTCCCACACCACCTTCAACTTGTTTATCTGCCTAAGATCTCTTTTAAAAGCTTCTCTACAGATAAAAGAAATAATGAGCAGGAGTACAGTATAAATGATGACACGACTACTACGTACTTGAATGGTATGTGTTGTCAAAAGCATGTCTACTGACCCCAATCGCTAGTTTAAATACTCATAATCTACTTCTTTCTCGCTCTCACTCCATCTGTCTCTAATGATGATGGAGTCCTCATCTCTAGAAGAGGAAAGGAGTGGATACTCAAAAGGTTGGTTACAAATCCGGGAAATGGGTTGTTCACGCGTGCATCATGTGAGAATAAAGCATCCACGTACGTACACCCCAGTGAATGAAATGAAGAGTGGAGGAGTGAAAACTGTTAAAATGTACAAAATGTAATCTATATATCAGGGATGATTCATGAAGGGAAGTACCGGAGTCGTAAGTCCTTGGCAGGTGGTACGTGTGCAAGCCGTGCATCAATACATCACGTATTGACATAAGTACGTATCAAAATCCTGTTAAATAAAGTAGGACCTGTCTTTCCTTCATTTTTTTTCGTTTCCAGTTGCAGTTCTATTCTATTCTCCTCTGATAGATATACTTAGCAATTTGTTTGCAAACTTTACATTAACAAGCTGTTCCGATATGATCAGACGTTTCAATTATGCCCTACTCAATAGTGATAATGGATTTGACTTTTGAATCCTACCGGAACCCCAGTCGGAGTCATAAATAATAATAGCCTGTGTTACAATTCAAAATTATTAAAATTGCCAAGTTTTTAGAACCGCGGGACAACATAGCTAAGATGCTTATAAATATTAATATGTTTGTGGATGGATTTGGATTTACATATTATGGCGTGTTGCATTGTATGAAAAACAGGAATATTTTGTCATTTGTTGACTACATTTGCACATTAAAAAATCAATTTCAGCTTCAATATAGTGACCCCCAGGACAGAAGTCTCGTGAGGGCTGATTCCTGAGCCCACCTACGAACTCATCCGAAATCTTAACATCAAGGAACTGGAAAAAAACAAATTTCCAAAACTTTTTCCTTAAAGATTTATCGTGTCTAAAAGCGTATGGAACAAGATTTTACAGTACCAGACTAGCTGGTCTTAAGTAAGTAACTGCAATGCATTCATTTATCCCCCCAATAGGGGTTTCTCCCTGAGAACAAGCTACCCTTTCTATATTTGCGACAGACAACGAACATAAAAGCATGCTGCTGTCAGACTGCTTTCATTCATGGTATTTACTTTTTCTCTGCAAATAAAACGTACACGATAAATATTTACAAGCCTTACAAGTCGCGGAGTTTTTGTTAAGTAGTAAGTACTGACAGAGAGTAAGCAAAAAAAGAGAAAAAAAAAACAAAACCGCAATCTGCTGCACACAGATAAGTACATGCAACAACGCAACGGCCAACAACACAACCTGAGGGCATCCAAAACAGAAGCAAGAAGTACTTATGACTTATCATAATAAGAAACCACACATATGCAGCAGCGTGAATTTATTAGAGCTGCTTGGTTGATGTTGAATCACATTTTTAAAAGCATAGATCAGTTACAAGGTTTCCTTAAATCTTTCTTTTTCGCTGCAAACATTTCTCTGAAGTTTTTGTAAGTATTTTTTAAATTATCTCTCAAAAGTTGTATGATAGGAGTAGTGACTCGCGATCGCGATAACGTGATGGGATACAGAAAGCGAAGGTGATATGATGAAAGGTGAAGTGACGACTGTTGATACCTGTCTATTGCTCCTGCCCGTCTGTTGGGGTAATGTTATACCTGACTGAGGTAATTGTACGTACGTCGTCGTTCGGCCACTATGGTTAGATAATAATCATAATAATAATAGAGGAATGAAGGAATGTACGCTGAGGTAATAATGAAGCGTGAGAGACATAAAAATGTACTTAAACTTTGGTCATTCATTATTATTATGCGCTGGCACTACCGCTGTGTATGGGTCTGTGACAAGACAAAAAGTTAAAATAATAGGGATTGACAAAAAAGAGAGCCCCATTAAGAACGGCTATGATGATGATGACAGCGTACGGCGGCAGTGTCGAAAGGAACCGGTATTATTAGCCTTATTTGGCTTAGCGAAAAACCAGAGAAAGGGAGAGGGAATGATAGAGAGAGAGAGAGAGAGAGTTTCCTTCCAACTTGCTAGGGAGGTGATGACGACGTTGTTTGTCGTCATCATCATAATCATAACTATAAAGTCAAACAACAAAAAAGTAATATCATCCTTATTATTAGACGCTCTGTCTTCTCCTGTTCCGACTTCACTCTTTTTAGCTACCTGCTAATGTACTCTGCCAATGCATGCACGACGGAGAAAAATATTTTCCGCGGAGAGAATAAAAGGGTTGGAAGCCTGTTATTTTTCGGTCGAATGAGGCTTTCCTATAAATCTGTTCTGTGATTACATAATCCGAATGTGGAGCATGGCATGAGTGCCAGTTATATCAACAATTAAACAATGCCTAATTATTTTTTCTTGTGCTACAAGTTGTATAAGATTATGACAACATACAACGGCGTAAACTATCATATATGGTAATATGCGTTCTTTGACCTTAATTGGTACGTTGCCGTTTATTCGGGTTTCTATCAGTAACTCATATTGCCCGCGCGTTTCTCGTTAAAAATTCATTCTTTTGCGTATAATCTGTTAACAGTGGGTTATTGTTAGCCAGGATACTACTTCTATACGAACAGCGGTGTTCATAAAATGATACACAGTTGGCAGAAAATAAAGTTGGCAAGTAATCGACATGTGCATTCTATACCAAATTCTCTTAACAAAGCTATATATATGGGGTATGGCTGAAAAACAACTTCAAACAAGCTCATACGCATTTTCGTTTAGGATGATTCTGGAAAACTGAAAATAATCTCGTTTATGCAATATAGACACTAACTATAGCATAGAACATTTAACTTAGAATTGTATAGTTAAATTTTTTAATTGATATGCACAAAATTTTACCTACATTTTAATTAAAGCACATTATTCTATCTAAAAGTGATTCTAACGAAAGAATTTTAGTCGGTTTCAGAGGTATGCGGTTTGAGACATGCGAGCGAGCTTGAAAAATTGAGAACGTATTTCATTTTCCCAAAATATGTTTTCCTCGACTAACGATATTATTGACATTGGTGGACTCAATTTGACATCCAGGTGGTGGTGTAAGTTCGTTTCAAATGGACAATGCATGCATATTTTAATATGCATTGGTCATTGCCAAAATTACGCAGCACAGCGCAGTAGAGACAAGAAGACAGCCTGCGAATCTACGATCGCTTATTTCATGGTTTAGTTCGAACTGGCTGAATGTTTAAATAATATTTTAGTACAAGTTTCTGTGAATCGAATAACAACAAATGGAAATGATAGGTAAATTCAGAGGCAACGCAACGTAGCACATTACGTTTCCCGACTAAGTAAAATTGTCAAATGTCTGTAATATAGTTTGTGTCACATTGATGTGATCATTAATTCATTTATCAGAATTATCATTAGAGTCGAGTAGTGAGATGTAAGGATAGATAGCTCTTGTCAATATGAATGGAGCTATGAAAAATCCAGTTCCTACAGAGTTAAACGCCTTTATTACTAGTAATGTGTGGCACATTTCAATAATTTACAACTTCGATTCCCCTGCGTGCGACAGGGGTTAATCATATTAATGAACACGCATTTTCTTTATTTTCGATTCAATCGTTAAATTGAGCGACGCACGCAAACGTCATCGAATCCCACGTTTTATGACAGCTTCAAAGAAAGAATGTCTAATTTGACACACCATGTCACAAAAAGAGTAACGTTTTTGCAAAGTATCGTGTAAGATAACTGCGTGTATCGCCACTGATTGATTAGGATTGTAATTGTAAGGTAAAAATTTAAGGACATTTTCTACCAGGCTCAGGTCTACTTAAGGGGTCATGTTATAGTGGGTTGAAGAACCAACCACTTTTTTGTGTTGATTGCTAAAAGTTTTGTTCCAATCGATTTATCGTCATACTAAGCATTGTAAGCAAAAATTCGGAATTTTAGAACCCACAATGTTAGTGATAGCTTATGTGTATTCATAAATTCCCATAGTGCACCAACTTGCATTCCTGCTAAACGTTAGTATCTGCAATATCGTCTGTCTGTGCCATTGCCGTGTCTATGTATAGACAAAAACAGAATCGTCCAGCGCTTTTCCGTATTCGAACAAATTAGGCGACAGACGGAGGATTGCGTCAGGCACCACGTACAATGTGATAAACAATGTATTATTTTACTCGAATTCCTAATAACAAAGCGCATTTAAACCGATACTTATATTACCAATATGTAAATAAAAGGAGACACAAGCGTTCAAAACACCAAAGTTCAACATTTCCTTTCATTATTGATCTTTGCCAAAAGCAGCAAACATCCACATGTAATAAACATGATGATGAGAACGACGAACCAACAACGGCACCGTTGATGATAATGATAACGATAAATTTTCAGCTTCATTAGTCATCAGTACAGGTCATGTAGTAGTCGTGGACACGTACTACATGTCATTGAAACACCAATCAAAATATCATGTCGAAAAATTCATTTTGCTCGCTAGTCCTGTCTAGCGTACCCAAAGGAGGTTATCCGTTTAAACAATGTATCCTCGTCAAAGTCAAAGGTACCTGGACATCATCAGTAGTCAATATCGATATTATTACTTGCCCAATAGTTGATAGTGGGCTCGTTTCATCACGCCCTTCCTAATACGCGAATTGTAATGAAATGAAACAATTGTTGGTGAAAGACACACGTACGCTTTCTCTATAACAGTTATATTTATACTTATTGATAAAAGCTAGAAATTTTTAACCAACAGTTTTTCATTGATGACTATGACAAGGACACTTAAACATTGAGATTGACATTAGTTTACCAATTCCTTGACAACCCACTTGTGCCAAAATTGACCCGCAGTTTTACAATTTACGCATTTGCGAACTGCCACTGAAGAAAAATAACTGCAGCATATAATATTTATTTCATATACTGACACATGTCCAAATAAACTTCTAATGCATTCTATCTAAATAGCTGGAATTCTTTTTTGCCTGTCACACGGAGTAAATTAGTTCCATCTTATCTCCGATGCTTACTGACCTGTGGTGCTCCGTGATATATGGCTGCAGGAACAGCCTTTCATTGCTGACAATCAAATCATTAGCAAAAAATAATAAAAATTTGAATGAATATTGAATTTCCAACAATGCCCTGACTACCTTATGTGAATCAGGTATTTACCCTAAAACCTGGTTTATGGTAAACTATAGATAGCACTAACTAGGTCCGTCCAGAAAAGCAGACAAAAGCATCAGAAAGTTAAGCAAAGTATCGTGTGAAAGTTATTTTCAGTATTTTCCTGGCTCCGAATATGAAAGGTACACGAAGCTTTCGTGGTGAATAACCTCAGGTATTTTGTTCGTGTAACCTGTTGTTAGAAGTATATATAGAATTGTCACGACATGCCTCGACCGACATAACATGAACTACAGTAATCAAAAAATTCAAACGGATAGATACATAGGCACGCTGACAGTTAATGTCCAGTAGACATTCCTAAAAAATCAAATCCCGAGTTATTTACGTAGAAAATCGATGGCCTGAAAGTGGACACCCGCGTCATTCAAAACACTACCGAATAATGTGTTGTGTTGGAACGAGTGGAATTATGAAATGCGTTGAATGTTGAGTTTTTGAAAATGTTATTCTAGTTTGTCTTTGTGTACCCCTGGTGAATCCAGCAACCTGTGCTGTTTGTGCAACAGATTACATGTGTCGGTGCGTGTGTCAATCAAAAGTTGTTCATACATGTAATCGAACTCCTCTGTCTACTCTGTTTACTTAAGCTTGTTGGTTCCGGTCTCCGGTAGCAAAAACCTTATTCGAAAGTGAAGCCTGGCCGTGCTTTTTGAGGTAAATTTAAACACGCCCTGCCAGTCTCCACTTTCCTTTTATCTCCCTCACAAATTATACACACCAAACCAATTTACTGCAGGTCCAAAGCAACTAGTATCGTTAGCAGACTACTTTTTTTAGTGATACACCTCCTTTTTACCAAATTGCGATGAAATACAAAATAATTGACTTACAATGAAATTGAACTGAAAATCAATACCTTCATATATATACACACACACATTCGTTGTAACGACGACAATAAGACACCTCTCTCCGATACTGGGAAAGAGGAAAGTAGCATTGGGACTGATAATATCGTTGAACAACAATTTCACGAGGTTGTGTGTTCCTTCTACGCCATACCGGTGGTGGTGGTGGGAAAGCTAACGACAACTCCTTGAAAACAGCTCTGATGATGGAACAAGGAAGAAAATGAAAAAATAATATTTTCGAATGACAAAATGAGAACGTCTTGGTCTTGTGCTAATGGCTAAAAATGTACGATGGGAGATTATAGTTAATTGTATACGACACCGATACCATATTATTTGTTCTTGTACGGTTGTATATACTGCTGATTATTTGCGATGTACAACGTCACGAATCACTTTCACTAAACCTTGTGTTTTTTGTCCGCTGTCTAAAGGTAGTTTGGTTGTGTCCAAAAATAAGCTGCAATAAGTTACCATTTATTATTCTTTCTCGTTGACCTTTGTCAACGAAAGCTGAAGGTATATCGTAAGAGTCTCGTATAACCTCGACCAGTTAAAGGATCCATGTGGAAGGCACGTGATCTAACCAAGACATTACCAAGCGCTATTCCAGTGCATGCATTGTTTCTATATATATACACATGTGTTCTTCACCATTGCATTGTCATGCAATTTGAGACAAAGCAAAAATGATATTTTACCCAGTTGCAATGATGACGCTGGCCGTCGTCATACCCACTATTTTTGTTGGAAGGACATTAACATATTTAAGCTGTGGTTGCTAAGCTAAGGTAGTCAATGTGCGTACTTCTATTCTTAGTAAAAAAAAATCTAGGTTGGCAGATGGGCGGTTCTGCAATCCTCCCACTACTTCCAACTATTTTCGGCCCTCAATACAGATTCCACGAAAAGCAGGCAAGCAGTCGGCGTGCAGTGTACTGCCGTGTGATGTTGATTAATTCTGGTCTTTTTACATAATGTGGACTACCTCTAAAAATATGCAATAATTGTAATAATAACGGCAATAACTCACATGCTATTTAATGACGGAATGCATTTCATTGTCATCACATCAGTTAGTCTAGTTGTAGTATATTATTCCATTTTTTTTACAATATCATTAATTATTACATAGCCGTAGTCCGTTTTATCAGGACGGTTGAAAAAAAACTCGACGAGTGGTAGAAGGTTGTATGCTGTCCTGCCGACAAGAAAATTACACGCTTGAAAATGTAATGAGCTACTACTGCGTGTACCTTGAGCTTCAAGCCAACAATTTTCTGAACATTTTTCTTCGTCATCGTCGTAAAAATTTAGTGCTGTAATAAAACTGTATGTGAAACAGTGGGTAGCAGTTTTCATAACCGTATATTAATATACTCATGTGTGTGCATGTGCGTTTATGTGTTGTAGTTCACATTTTTTTTATGTTATTCGCTATCAGTATCAGCAATCAGCAGTTTAATTACAAGCCATGCATCATTATCGTCATTGCTATAACAGCAGTTGTAGTAGGAAAACGGAAACAATAAAAATGTTACTTTTAACAGAGGAAAACCTCTTATTTAAGTGGCCTACAAACAAGATTTTCACGTATAGTAATAATTAGTACATTATAGAAAACAGGGTCGCTATAAAGAAATTTGCGGGTGGGTCAACACGGACAAAATTAAAAACAAAAACCTTCGGAGAGCTTTTGCACAGAAAAGGATCACGCCGAATAGCTTTCGTTATACTTCATGAACACTTGAAAATATCACGTGCTTTTGGCCGGATAGCAGAGTGCTTTTCCAAGATGGTATAGCACACAGCCAGGCTGCGACCTTCACAGAAGTACTGCCTGTCTAATTTATACGTATCACGATGCCCCAAAAGAAGATACCATCCACCAAAAACCGAGTAGTTTCACGTTGAGCGAAAACACATAGACAGAAGTTGGAGCAGTTTTTAGTCGTTCTATTTTATTTTCTACCTTATTACACAGATAAAACGACGTTATGGATAATTATTTATTTTTGAGAGGGCGTTCCTACCATAAATGACTACAATGAAGTTTTGTAATAACATCAACAAGGTTCTGTTGTTGTGTAAAATGTATCCACAAACAAGGTAATTACTTGTGACGACTTTCATGTTTCACAAAATCACCGCTTAAAGCTGAGTAATTACTATATATGAGATTAACGCCTCCAAGCCCATATTGTTTCCTCGTTAAAAAATATTATTATCAACTCAAAGTTTACGACCAGTAAGATAGCCAACGCTAACTTTGTTTGTTTACCATGGTTCATTTCATATCGCAATGTTTGTGAAAGTCTCATTTCGACGTAGTTTATCTCTTCACCTCTCTAGGCTTGCCATCAGTATGACTATCACGAAGACACCGACGCTCGCTGCACTTTATTTGGTCGCTTTTGTTTAAAGTCACAGTGAACATACAAATGGGCATAAATAGGCGCACACCGTGTATCCCATTTTTGGCCGAATTCTGATGAGAAGTGAGAGTGTAGAAAAGAAGAAGAAAAGCAATCTCAATAAAAAAATAATATTTTCATATGCATACACTGGAAAAACAAGTCAAATCTTGTGAAGCGCTACTATCGCCGATGCTTCTTTTCGTCGTTGTAGAATCATATCCCATGCTTTATATGACAAGAAGAAAGGAGTATGCAGCAAGGCGTAATTGTGTGTGAGAAGGAGGGGAGAGAGGTCATAAAAATGTGTATTCCTTTTGCTGTTTTCGTAATGCTTGGTGAACTCAGGGAAGTAGTTGTGCATCTTTTATTTAAAATACAAGTCAACAGAGACGAATAGATATATACATAAAACGTGTGTTTATATTCATAGGGAGGTAAATATTGCGAAAACGTGCCTTTTACTCCTTATTTTTGCTCCGTTTCATGCTTTGCTATTTTCTGCAGGGGGCACTGTTTTTAACAATATCCATATTTATAGGTGCATACCCAACAGAGACGACGTGATGAGCTAGATAGAGATGAGCAAAAAAGCTTGCCGGACTTGTGGATTTGACAAGGAACAAATATGGGGTTATCCAATCTGCAAGGTTATGAATTTTGTGATTTTTATGCAGCCAATCTTGGGCAAGATTGAGGGACATTTAAGTTCTGCTTTTTCTAGTGCAGCGCAACATAATATGCCACAATCGTGATTAGTTTCACTTACTATTTTATTTATCTGATCGTCTGTAACTCAATAATAAGCTGGAACAGAACGGTTCTCTAATATTATGGAATAAAAATACTTCCAAAATTGAATTTAATGCAGTTCCATTTTTATTAAGCATTAATACTTATGCTAATATGAGTTTCATTTTGTCTATTTTACGTGATTAATTTAATTTTTTAAAAACAGATTTGTACTCTTTACAAAATGTTCTCAAAATTAACTGTTGCCAGTTTTCTTGAGTAGTTGCATGACTTGTAATTACTGAAAGCAAGCAAGGCGTTCAAGAGCGTTCTGATCATCTTGTAAGTAAACAATACACTGCCAGACTGTAATCTAACATTGAAAACTGAAAAAAGCTCATCTCTACGAGTGAGAGGAAACGGAAAGAAAATGGATACAACTCCATAATTTAAGAATGTAACTCTCCCTTCCCTTGTTATGCTTTTCTACCACTTTTATAAGCATTTCCCCCATCTTCACATTAATAATCTGTATTACGTATTCCATAAAGGGGGAAACAGTTTACAACGTGACCAGTTTCTCTTTTAACAAGTGAAAAGTTGTTGCGCAAAAAAATATGAGGAGCTGGCCAGTTTACAAATAGGAAGGCGGCAGCTCCGGTGCTCCCTTGTTTATAAACATAACGAGTTACTCGGCAGAACGACAATAACACATTGCTGATCGTCTTTTTTATTTTTATGAGCATGAAGATGACGGCAATCATGAGAAGATGATGTTACATCAAGCTTTTTTTCGTAAACAGCTCCGTGCCTCCAACAACAACGAAATACACAAATACCTACGGATAGCCGACAACATCGAAATAGAGAGAGAGAGAGAGAGAGAGAGCTGTAAGTATATCTAATACCTATCTAATTCTCCGTTTCTAATACCTACAATAAAAAGGTCGCGTTGTACGAATTGAGTTTCCTTTGGACTGAAATGATGGGAAAGTTTTCCGGAAAAGGGTAGGATACTTAACATTTGCAATAATCGTGGGCAGTTTCTTGCTCTTCTAGCTTTCTTATCCAGAAGTGCTGCTGCTGCAGAATAAAGGCGGAAATGAAAACTGAACTTACAGGGAACATGCTAGAAGGAGACAGTGTGGACAACGAAATATGTTTGAGGGAAGACGAAGAAGACGTTAAAGGAGGAAATAAGGTACAATGGTATTAATACAACCACAACCCTGCTGCCTTTTCTGTTCGGCTCAGAGGAAAATGTCATAAAAAGCGTAATAAAAAGTGAGGAAATGAGATAGAGATGTAGACAAGTGATATGGATGCATGGAAAGGTAGTTGGAGGGGATTATGACGACGTAAAAATGCAGAAATGGGATTGCCATTATCTTAGTTTTAAAAACTCCTCCTTGTAGCAGCAGCAGCAGTGTCTCAGAAGCAGGAGAAGTTGTGTAGTTAAAATGGATACGAAGGGACAAGCACTGACATGGCAACACCTAACAAAACGTGGGTAAAGTCAGCAGCCGTGTGTTTCATCCTGCTGCTATCAGGTATTGCTGTGGATAAGATTAATAACAAGGTATTCATAAGTGCGAAAGAAAAATGTATGATTCGCGGCTGCTGTAAAACTGGCAGAGCATGTGGGCAGAAAGACCAAAGCGATGGCCACTTCTCGCAAGAAGCGTAATAATAGTAAAGAACTGCCAGGGATGAACTTTTTTCTGGGGGGAAAATGGGAAGTAGTGAGAGAGTAAAAATGACTGCGTGGTGTGTTGAGCACGTAACGTAAAACGTTACCTACATATCACCTTTTGTATGCTCCTGTGTGTGCGTGATGACGATGACTCTATACGAAGATGACGATGATAAGGTATATTGTTCTTTGGGAAGGAAAATAAGCAAAAAATGTATATATCTCGTTACGTTTTTAAAGAAAAATGTAACCAGCAGTGGTGATGGTAGTGGCAGGGTTCTTTTCCTGAATAAAATGGCATCGCATGCAAGCATGTCACAAAAAATAGTGTTGCAAAACTTGCTGCTGGTTGTGCTATTGGCAATGGTCGCGGGAGAAATGTGAGGAGCAATGTTACCAAAAAAAAACTGGCGTTGTTTCCCCTTCCCCCTATTTCTCTCTGTATATATGTGCATGTGTTTGTGTATCTAGTGTCTATACCTTCTTCAGTTGTGTGTGAGTCATGTAAAGTCGTCTGAGAATGTGTTGTTAGCGCTTGCGTTTCCCTTCTTCTTACCTACCATCACTATTATCATGATGATCCGTATCCACCAGGAAAACACCGACACACATATATATATATACATATACATACAGATACACAAACTACCTTTGGACTTTTGTGAGCTCATAGGAAATGAAACTAAAATAGTAGCACGAAATGTGTAAAATGTGAAGATAAACTCACTCCTTTATTTAAACTTGTTACGAGTAACTGGCAAAATGAGTAGAGAGAGAGAGAGAGGAAATACATAAACCACCGTATATCCAACACGTTTGTTAATGGCTATGCATATATTTTTTTAGAAATCGTATAGGTAAGCAACAGCAAGTTCTTAAAAGTGGAGGAACATGATGCAACTTACAATGAGTGCACTGTTATAAGCGCCCAGCAGCAAAAAAAGTAAAAGCATGTACAATTGTAGTATTTGGGAAGTACCTAAGTGTAAGAGAATAGGTAATGTACGTCGACGATAGGTAGACTATTTATGAAAAATCTCCGACATTCATAATAAGGAGATACCTTCTGACGATGCCGATATATCATCGTTCTTATGTACTTTTATGTTGTACTAATACATGAAAAGAAACTTTTTTTTATCAAAACAAACTCCCTTTCAAAAATGTATGAAGGTTTGCATAGCACCACAATAATGCTGGCAAGTCGCTCCTATTTCTCCACATGTACGCTGTACCTCAAGGTATATCGGCAAAAAGTAGTCGCTAGTTTTGTGCTCTTCTACCTTGACTGTGCTTTGATGGCTAAAAACAGAAACAAGCATATGCAGAGAAGCACAAAGGGAGAGAGAGGGAGAGGGAGTAACAGAAAGTTTAGTCTTGCAAAAGCTGGCCGTAATACTGCAAAACAGGCCCATGTATGGTAAAAGAGAAAGTCAGTAGTGCTTTCGTTCACTTTCTTTTTCACTGTGAACGAGAGAAAGAGATACATGCAGGCATTGGCATTATATGTAAAGCTGCTGTTGCTTGCTTGCAGTGATGATAATACCGAGTAACAGCAGCAGCAGTCGCACTATCTCCTTATTTATCTCTGCTTTCCTTTCTCGTTTTTACGGAGCAGTACCAACAGCGAGCAACTTGTTATTTGCAAAGGGAAAGTAAAAAAGACGAGAGAGAAAGTGGAGTAGTAGTTCTGCTGCTGCTGTTGCTGCACTGTCTCTGTAAGTTAGTGGCCGTCGTCAATTTCGGAGCAAAAAAGTTCCCCATTTTATTTTCATTCTCGCTCTACATCGCCTTTTGCTGGGTGGCTGCGGTGCCCTTACTATTCGTATTAGGCATTCTTTTGTCTATGTGGGAAAAAGGGGGCATATATAGAGCACTGGTAAAGTGGTTTCCTCTCTCAGATTTTCCTGAGTAGTAGTTAGCCTTCCATGGCTACTGCTAGTTTAGCCTTCGCTGGGATATCACCGCTCCACCGTTCCACAAGAACCAGTTCTGCTGTGGTGCTTCGACTACATTGTTACATACAATCAAAATAGAAGCACGCAACGAGTGTTCCTCGTTTTTGGAACAACAAAAATAGCTCGAAAGAAAGCGAAAAAAAAACAGCAGAAAAGTAAATACTTGTAGAGTGACGAAAAAACGCGTGTTCGTATAACTGCAAAAACGGTGTCTACTTTATTCCTTTCTGGTGCAAAATTCTCTTTCCCACCACACTTTTTCGCTTTGTACAGCGACAGTTTATTCCAAAGAGGGGAAAAAAATCCCCGTTCCGTTTTGCTAATTCTATTTTGTTGAAGGTACTTGTTGAAGTGGTTTATTTAAGTCTTTGCAACTCAAAGGGTCTAAAACAACTCATAAATGTTTATTACACTTCAATTTAGAGTTCTTCCCTCTCTTATCTAGCCGTGTTCCTAGCGGAAGAAAACGTTTACAGTAGCCGGAAAAATTACTGGGTAAACTACAACGCTTAATTTACATTAATAACTCTTTCATTTGCCAGTTTGAAAGAAACTCGAAAAAAGATACGAACTTGTCTTCACTACCACCCAGTTCCGCAAACTTTGCAGTCATTGTCATCACCATTTCCTTTCTTTGTTTCTGGTGATTGCAGAAGAGGCATTTACGTACTTTGTTGTAACATCACCCAGTTCCATTTATCTTTCATTGATGCGAGCAGAACAAAGCATTCCTTACAAAGAATGCAGTGTTAGCCCACAACAAGACGCGTCCGTATACGAAAAAAGGAAAGCGAGAAACTGATTGAAACGAAACATATCATACGCTATCTTTCACGGGGTGAAAAACAGAACCCGGGCAAAAGAGAAAAAGCTCTTTGTGGCCAGACGGGGTTCCAGAGGGAGCATTTTAAACAGGTAAGGATAACAACCTCATTGAATATGCATGTATATGTACATAGGAAGAAGCTTTACTACTTAGATTTAACATCAAAAATTTAGGAATTCATCTACTTAATTAGTCATTTGTGCAGCAGCCGGGCTGCTATGGAAAACTAATTAGACAGGAGGAAAAGAGCCTTTTTTTAGCTGTGTACTTATCTGTAATGATATTTTTATTTCAAACAGACGAAAGAGCCAGGCTATGTGCCGTTTGTTTGCACTGCAGGCATTGCATAATAACTAGTTATAACGAGAGAGAGAGAGGGAAAGAGAGGAGGATATTGGGAGGAAAGGAGAGAAAGCCGTGCTTTCTCTATGTATGTGTGTCTCTCAATTCTCCTTCAATCCTTCCTGCTGCGTGGGTCAAAAGTATAACATCCTACTCTGCATCTTCTTTCCATTTTCCCCCAACAGAGTCCCTAATGCCCAGCTCAAGTGCGTCCTTTTTCCTTTCCCGTCGCGTTCTAATCCTTTTCTCGTTCCCAAAGGACCAAAAATAAGCTCGACACCACCAGCAGTAGCATTAAAATCAGACACACACACACGGTTTGGCTCGTAATACGAAGAAGGCTCAAAGGTTCATACTTAACTGTAGGTGCAAGGTATAACATGGCATCGCGTGGCATCTGGCAGAGGGTAGGATTTCCTCCGCTGGACACTTTGGTTGCTTCCCACAACAGCGTCAGCAGTAGAGACAATAATGCCTAGCCAACTTTCACTTTCCCCTCTATTTCTCACGTTGAGTTGCTAAAAATTGGGGATATGTTGAAGGAATGAAATAAATAAGGCGAATTACTATCCACCGACCGACGACGTAACCTCTTCGACCACCCAAGTCCAATCGTCTGTGACACTGACAAAAAGGGTCAAACAAAAACAACCACCACCGGCAACAAAATCCAGTATTATGCTTTCTCTTTTTTTCTTCTTCAATTCTTCCCTTTTTATGGAATAATAGAAAAGAATGAGTGTATGCATATGGGGAAGTAAGCGCGAATAAAAGAACATGTCGGCAAGAAGAAAAAAGCAATTTCAGCTTATGTTGAGCAATACACATAAATCAAGCACGCTGTTATTGTCTCGCGTTATTAACCACCTGTTTAAAGTTGAGTTGCCCCAGATTTTCCCCATTTTTCCTGGTTTGTCTATCCCCTTTTGTGCTGTGGGAACGCCATTGCGATTACTATTTCTACTTCATACTCGATTAATTAATTAACCTTGGCAAAACATTCCCTTTTATTACCCCGTATCTACACTCACTACCCAGAACGGCAACAACAAGAACCACAACACAAGTTTGTCTTCATACTTAATACAATCTAGAAAATGGGCAATAATGATAAACCGACCTTATCTCCCAGGATAAACAAATGCGCAGTAGAGGTGCATTAGCCTGAGCGAACGAACGAAGGAAGGAACAGAGAAAAACTATTTCTGCGTAATATACTTGTGAGTCCCGTGAATAGGTAAACACCAGCTTGAATATCGGTTAATGGATTGCATTTTGCCTCTGGAGAAGAAAGAAAATAATATTTGCCAAACTGTCACACCACATCACCACTGTCATCAGTTTTACCAGTTTTTTCCCAAGAAGCAGAACAACAAGATTAGAGAGTATTATTAAAAGCATAAATGCATAGAGCTGCTGCTGCGGTTCCTGAAATCATAATAGTGCACACAAACAACGATAACAACAACGACCAGACGCCACTTGTAATGCGTAATATATACACGGTCTGTCTTAACATGTCGTCACGGTAGAAAATCTAGCAAGAACAAATCTAATGAGTTCACTTGACAGCACAAGGTTTTTCTCGGGATACCCATCAAATCCGTATTAATGTACGTTTGTACGGTGGCTAAAATTTCCATCTATTGTGCTCTGACAGGGCTATACTTTACTTGCTTGCGTCTACATTTTCCGGAGATGGTTGCATACTAGATGGACAGACACAAGTGGGTATACTTGTATTATGGAAAAGGAAAAATGATACAAGTTCTCCCTGTCAGTCTTTTCCTTCTCCCGTGGTGTGTTGGATTTTTAATGGGGGATAGCATGTAGGTTGAACATATTGGGGATGGAATGAAACAAGAACCGTCCGTCGCTGGAATGTAGGCGAGAGAGAGAGTTTGAATTTTGTATTACATTTCGTCATACCCACTCTACAATAACCCTTCTTTATTTACCAAACAAATTTGCAATATACATAAAATAATTAACAGAAAAAAAGGAAAACCTCCTACGCACTACCCAGAAGGGGGCAACGTAGGACCCAATGCTACCAAAGAGAAAGTAGGGATAAAAACAGAGCTGCAGCAGCATATGTGGGAGTAGTTTATTTAAACAGTATAACAACATGCTTCACAACTTGGTAACTTGTTAGCTACACAGTCGATGTAGGCATAATTCTGTAGAGCATCGGGGGACGCCATGTGAAGAGAATTAAATACCTCTATCACGTTGATCGAAGCAGCTCACCAATTCCAGATGAACACACTGATGATGATGATGATGTCGACGCAAGATGTAACATGAGACGGAAAGGATAAATAAGCTAATTATAATGTCCATGGTCAACAGTGAGAGCGCTAAAGGTTACTACTAACTTTGCCATTCACTCATATCGTCATATCTCCCAGGATTTTCTTCGCCGTTGTCTCCAACCGCCTCTTCTTACTTTCCCCGAACCATTTACTCATTCTTGCACTGTTGCTCTTCATCACACACGACGGCTCATCAAAGGACTACTACACTTTCCGTCCATACCCATAGTCATCCTGCCTTCGCTCACTCTTTCTTCTCGTCTACTGTCTTTGTAGCTCGGCTTAACGGGGGTTTCGAAGAACTTGTAAGACTGCTGCCTTACGCCGGAGAAAAGAAAGCCAACAAAAGTAGGTATATAGCGCTTGAAAATATATAAATAAAAACGTCGGATTTTCTCTCGTCGTTCCCAGCTGGTTCGTGATGAGAATTTTTGCAGGGGAAAGGCAAGAAGAAGGAGGTAAGAGCGACAGCAGTACCACATAAGAACCAGTTTTACCAAGTAAAACCACCAATGCATGTGTAGAAATCTTACTGCCTAATACGACCAAAGGCTTTTACCATGTCATACTAGAAGGCACGCTAGAGCATTTATGTATTTTCTGCAAAAAAAAAAGTTCGTTTTTCCCGTCACTCTTTCTCTCATACAAAAAATGTAATGTTATTCTTCTTCCTCCTCTTCTTCTTTTACCTCGCCAAAAATCAATATCCGTCACAGTCTCATCTCTTTTCGTCTCCAATTAACTAACCTTTCAAACCGTGTACTTACACACCGTAAAGCTCACATTCAAAGCAGAGACGCCAAATTCCTGCGATCTGATTTAAAATACTGCGCCGGCCAAAATATGCACGTTGTGCTGCATTTCGGCCATGTCGTTAGTAAAAAACGCCTTAATTTGGGACTGGTTTGGAGGTAAAAACATTACGGTGAATTCTTGTAAGCACTTACGCACAACAAAAAATATAAAGTGAACATCGATACATTTTATACGATGGGCAAACAACAGATTGCTCTTCTCGCAAATCTCCGAGTTCCGTGCATTGAAAAGGTCGCACTATATTATAATATACAAGACGTCTTGTTACACTAATATTTACCCAAAAACTAAAATAATGTAGCAACATGTATAAAAACAAGTCACAGTACAAGTAATAATACAAAACGCAAAGGATCGTCCCCTTTTGCACACAAGCTAGAACGTAAACAGCGTTCTTCGTCGGTTTACATGTGGCTACAAAATGTTGCTGTTGGTTTTATTAAGTCGACTGAGGAAGAGAGTGTGCTAACCGACCAGCGATAACAAACGACATTTCATGTCTTATGTTGCATGCCACTACTATTGTTTTTGCTTGTGTCTGTTTAAACAACGCAACGGTGCGCTACAGTAATGGATGAATGGCTGGATAAGGGGGGGAATTTATTTTAGTAGTTGTGCCAGTAATAGAGGCGGCTGTCGTAGGAGCCACTCTGAATATATACAGATGTTCAAACGTGCATACACACATAAATCAGAATAGGTGGACGTGTCAAGGTAAATTATTAGCAAAGTGTCGTCGTCGTCTACTTGCCGCCGCCACCTCCTCTAATGTTCATTATTATTATGAATTTTCTCTATTCTAGCACTCTAGCAGAATAGAAGCGTCTCCTTTTTGTGTTTGAATGCAACCTACGCTAAGTGCTCCGCCGCTACGGAAGCCTGTGAAAGCGAATGAAATAAAATTCCAACAGGGTGGAACACTGTCGGCGACACTGCCATAATTATAAAAAGAAGCAATAACAGAAAAAGAAACAAATTTCTTCAATTCCAAATTCCATTGTGGGGCTGGGAAAGTTCCCTTTACTCTACCGATAGTTACCACGCCTCCAAAGCTGTGCAATTTTTCAACGACGCGGAAATGACGACATATATGAAATGAAAGTACAAAATAACTTTCAACGAAATGAACCCGTGACTACTGTGAGAGTAGCTGAGTCAGTAAACCAGCCTAGCCGCAATGCTGCTGTAGTCCTTGTTTATTAGTAGTATCCTTCTTGACAATGATGACGAGTGATCTTCAAGATAATCAAGAACAAATTTTCATAAGGAATTTAACAAAAACTGTTTTGTCAGATTTTCAAGCTACTCTAGCGCTGACTCCATTTATTTATTAAAGAACAAAATTTGATTAGTCTTTTTTTCGAAGAAAGGTTTTTGAGTACCTCTCCGTGTGAAGTATTACTTAATCTAAACTTTCCATTGCGAAAAAACTATTAAGTGTCGACTTCATTTGTTTTTGTGGGTAATATGAAATGAAGTTTTGTGTGAAAAATACACACACATATATACGTCAATTTTTGGAAACAATATTTGTTCTACTTAACAGGCTTATTTTTGTATGGATGGAATGCGGTTCGTTATTATTTTCCAAGCATAATATTATGTTAACATAGAAATGTATCAAACCGTACAACTTTAGAAAAAACACTTTTGCAAGATATGTTGTATGGCTTTCTACACAATATATTGGCGCGATTGTGTTTCATTAATTCCGCTTTCCACTCCCCTCCCACGGTACGAACATGGTAAAGGAGAGCTGAGCAAAGATTTTACGACAACTGACAGGTTTGCCATACACGATCGCTTACTAAACAAACAAATAGTTGGAGTCTACGCATTTCCCCCTGTTTAGCATAAAGGTAGTCGTGCACAATGTTTTTCATCGTTTTCCTTTCCTTTGTTTGACTCTTTCCCTACTTATATTCTCAACAGCACAATTTGCTCAGTCCTGTGCACACTGCTACAAATAAGTAATTCATTCGTGTACGCTTCGCCTATTTATTTATTTATTTATTGAAAATCAGCAGACATAGTCCATATTTAATCGTGACCTTGCTACTTTTAATCTAACATCGTTAATGACATATATTGCAGACAGTGCAAGTGGAACATTGTAAATATTTTAGTTTACGAGCCAAAATATCATATACCTTCCACCGAGCAACGGGGCAGCTAGCCAAAATATGTCCAGTTCAGTTTAAATTCCGTAAAGAAACTAACACTTCAGAATAATAACGAGCAGTGAATATATTTTCACGGCGGTAATACAATATACATAATGTCTGCATATAAATGGTTTGGTTGGCCATAATAAAAATTAGCATTTTATGCTTTATTGCACTTAGTAGGAAAAACGATGCTTTGGGGACTGACTGGTCTGGAGAAAAATGTTTGAGTGGCTGCACTCACATTTTGTGAGAGGTTTTTAGAGCAACTTTAAGCCAACTTGCAGATTGTTGTTGGTTAGTTACAAAGAGAAGTTTTCAGGTACGCAAGGATTGTGCATTGGGAACGTTGCGTATGGCTGGAGAGTGAATGAAACTTGCAAAATATTAATTTTAATGTGCCATTTCTGTCTTAGGGCGAGAGCCCCGACCGATTTCTTATCTGTCATCCCTTGCTGAGTAGTGAGATATTAAAAATTGCAAACAGTACTTTACGCATAAAAAGTTAAGCTATATGCAACTTAAACTAACCCACAAGAGTAAGTCAAGTATATTTTGTATAGTTCAGATTTTATAAGAATACGACGTTTGCGTATTTACCTTTCTACATATTTGTTCAAACTGGAGCGACATCCAAATACCATTTCTTGTGAGAAGAAAGCGCTCAAATATAGAAAACAAAACAATAGGAAATGCTGTCTCTCTCTATTAAAACAGTTGAAGAAGCCCGCTTCCAGGTAGTTAGTACGAGCTAGTCACTTACGAAAAACTAAAAGTGAAAGTAAGAGTTGTTTGCTGGCGGCAACGGCGGTAGCAGATATTTTAGCATCAAGAAGAATTAGAATCTAAAAGTTTTTTTGCGCCATTTTTTTTTTCTCTCTCTCTCTCTCCCGTTTCATCTCTCATATACTTTTTCCCTTCTCAGTCTTCCATGCTGATTAGTTCCTATTACAACTACTTTCCTGAAAACTACAGCTACCAATCTCGTTACTTCCGTTTTCTCATATTCTCTTTTCCTTTCTCTCTTCGACTGTTATCATCATAATCATCGACCAACAGCACGTTGCATACGTTTTAGCTACAAACTACAAAGATTTGTTACTTGTACCTACAACGCCAGAATAAATATTAATATTAATACGTGCAACTTTCCAGAAGCAGGCCAGTGGGATCCGTAGACGAAAAGTAGTAAACTTTGTGTGCACAGTGAAAGCAAAAACACTGGCGATGTTTACATTTCCTTACGTAACTATTGCACACTAAAACTTGGATCACATCCATGTTTATACCTATTCGTACGCATTGTGCGGCCGCTTACCTAAGGTTTTTTTCTAGAAAAGACTTTTGCTCAAACACCAACCTTCGTCACTGGTTCCTGAACTGACTGGGGCATGCTATAGTAGTAGTCTAGAGATTGTTATTACATGGTCGCATTGTATATATGGAACTAGACACAACAGAACAGTGTGTTCTGCTCTTGTTTCATCCCTTTTGAAAGAAAAAAGTAAACACATCTATTCTCTTACATAATGATGATGAGAATGAGACATTTCCACCCAATTGCAAAGTTTTTTTTTTCTCTCTCTCTCTCTGGTGCTGCTGAGCGTCATTTATGTAGTAGCGGATGAGCCATCTAAGGCAAACACATTTTTTCGATGTGTCAACGCTTTTTTCCTAGACGGCGGAGAAACCTCCCAGGATGTCTTATATCGGGAGAAGAAAAGGTTGAAGAAGCTTGTATATTTTTTCGATTTTTTATTATTTTATAAAGTTTGTGACAAGCCAGTGGTACGACTACTACTGTTGTTGTTACGGTGTGGATTTGACGGACATCACAGCGGAGAGCGGTGTAGAATGCGGAAAATGGAAAAGTTTTAAAAATGTATATGTATATATATATTTTTTTAGAAACGGAAAATACATCTCATATTTTCGTCAGTTCCAGAGCATAGCAGGATGCTACTGCATTTTGAAAAGTGATACAGAAGCGTAGGGAATTCAGTGATTACACAGGAAGCTGGTGGTGTCACGGTGTTGATCGTGACGCTTCTTTTCATTCTGTTTCTTCGTCTACTTATCTTAGTATCTGATGTTCCCCCAAAAAAGAGAAGTACACAGGAGGAATCACGACATCTCCGTTTCTTCCTTTTTTCTTCTCACTTCAAGTCCGCTCAAGTGCAACAACTCATTCGACAAAAAGTTACTTCTTTCTTACTTTCTCCCCCTTGTCATGTTGCCCTGTAAGCAGTAAATCCCAGCAAAATTATCCCACTCGTTTTTTCTCGGGATCAAAGATATATACACAACACCAACTTAGCTTTCACACTGTGTGCTAACGTAATATTGTGTGTCCATCCGTCTCTAATAAAACTGCCAATGGTGTTGTTCGTGCTATGCCTTTCGTTATCCCATTAGCAATAAGATAACAAGTCAACAACAACAACAGCAGCAGCAGCATACACACAAAAGCACAGAGTCAGCCATACATGAGAGGGAGGAACGTTCTGCATAATGGCCAGCATTTACTTTCCTCCCTGTAAAACACAAAGTTACGAACTTTCTTTTTACTTCTCCCCGACAATCTTACCTCATTCTGGTGGTACCAGTCGTCTTTGACTTTTCTGCCAAAAGTTGAACTTTTTATAGAAGCCTTGCGCTGCAGTCGCGTCATTATTAGCAACTCCACCGTGTAATAACACAGAGTAATATTTTATGTAGGATGATACTGTGCAAGTGTCCTGTCATATTTAATGACAAACAATAGTTGGCTTTTATCACACTACCAGGCAGCAAAAACAAAAAGTAACCAACTTGTGGCTGTGTGTGTGTACCACCTCCCACCCACACAACACATACGCATATTTAAGGTACCTTTACTTTCATCACTGTGCATGCAAGCATAAAAGCAAGTCTGGTTGCAACTTTTGTTGTAGGCAGTCCGTGGCTGGGGAAGCAAGACAAACATTGATTGTAAGTTAAGAATTTGGGATTACAGATGTAATTATTAGTGAGCTAGTTATCTAGCTCCTGTGTGCCCGAAAACTTTTGGGAGAACTCGTATATGTTTACTTGGTGAACATGTAGTTCGTACAAGCACATTGTTAGTTGTACTATTGATGCTGAAGGTGGTCACAGTAATCAAAACAGATGTACTAGACGCTTTATACAACATTGTTATTAAGGACTACCAATGATGATGCTATGCGGCTTTATTAGCTGGACTGCTGCAAGCAAGAGGGAAAACTGTAAGAGAAAGCAACAACACCAGCAGCAGTGGTAGTAACGTTTTACCATTTTATAAAATATTTATTCTATATGCCAAACTTAAACAGTGGTAGTAACAGTGCTAGGAGTAGTAGTAGTGGTAGTATGCGTAATAGAAGCAAAGTTGTGTGACAATGTGTACATTTATAATCTAAAGTATCATTTCTAAACCAGCACCAGTCCCAGCGGCCAGAGAAGAAGAGAAGTAGTCACTTTAAAATCGTTAATGCAAATTTACAGCAACTCGACGACACACAAAGTGAACCTGCTCCCGATGTTGATCCCCCAGTCCCCAGTCATATTTGCACAGCGGGGAGTAAAATAGGAAACGCGCCGTGAACGAAAGTGCTAGATAGAAAGCAGGAGGAAAAAACATTCAAGTTGAGAGAAAGTTTTTTACTGGCACTGCTGCTATACCCAGCCACCATTACCACCATCGTCGTACTTTTACATTTAATTAAAATACTTATTTGCATTTTTATAAAGATGAGGCACTCTCGTTTAAAAATAACTTCAGATAAGGTTGCACAAAGTTATTCCCGGAGAAAATAAAACAGCTTTTCATTGTACGTCATTTAATGGCTTCTCTCTATTTTTGGTAGTCTACTGTTTGTCTAAGATATTTTGTTCGTCCCCCTTACAGTTAATTTCAGCAATTTCTCAGCATGCCCCATTAACTCCTGCAAGGTCAGGTATGAATCACTAGCTCGTTGTAGTATGACCAGTGTGGGATCTGCAAACTTGCAATTAGAAAAGCTCACATGTTCTGGGTAAAGTGAGAGGAAAACCCCGGTGGAAACACATTGCGTGCTCGCATGTCCTAATCAAGAAATTAGTCAGGAGTGAGCCAGTAATAAACATGAAATTGCTGCCAACAAACAAACAACAAAGTAGCTCTGTGCTCTACTAGAATGTACTGGCTTCCATACAGAAAAAATGCCTGTTCTCCTTCATTACAACATTCCTCCGTCAGCGGTGGAAAAAAGTAAAGCAGGAAATGAAAAGTTTTATTTTATAATTGTCACTTTTACTTTTAATTATCGTATTTTATTACGTCAAGCACCACAGCGATAGCAGTTTGTGCGAAAGGAGGTTCATTCCCCGTACCCCGTATACAGTTGGCACCCCAGTCAACCCAAACATTGCCTTACGTCACTAAACCCGTCTTTTTCCACTCTCTCAACCAGTCTCATTCTGCTCTGCTGACAGTGGAAAAATGGTGGTAGTATTTTGCAGTTGTTTTATATTTTTTGACGCTCCACTGATTTGACATACTCAAATGGTAAATTAATTAGTGCCAATATGACAGCACAGCAGTCACGAATTCTATAAAAAAATGCCAAGTGGGCACAGCAAACTTTTTCCTATCTGGAAAATTTTAATTTATCAGTATCCCCATCTCAAGAGCAATACACCGTATAAATTTTGAGTAGACAGGCTGTTATTTCTATTCGAGTGTACAGTGAAAACAAACCGTGCATGTGCATCTATTCGAATTTTCCAACAAATATAAAGGCTGGCGACGAGAAGAGAGAGAGGGGGGGGAGTTGGATGGAGGTAGGGCTGTATCGACCTTTAGAATATAAAAATAAAAATCCCTTCTCAATAATATAGTAAACTTTTTCAAACCTTGTTCTATCAACTTTCTTCCCATTTCTTTTCTCCAGTCATAAAATGATGATGAAGAAAAAAAACAACTCGACCTGCCTTGTGTAGTTCGAGGGTTCTTGTTAAGCTAAAAGTGAAGTGAGGACCAAAATAAGACTAGCACTAACAACTAACGTCAGTGGTAGTTATATTCTGGTCAATAGGTCGTGCTTGTATTAGTGTCCACTTGTGCAGCATCTTCACTTTATTTGCATGGATGAGCTTTACACTAATCATGTAAAATTAATACCGTCTTTCACAATACTGCATATTGTGATGTAAATCGGAAGATTTTATTTATTTTTGCATACTTTTTTGGTTGTGATCATTAGATGACATAAATTTTGCACGACAAATTTTTGCCAACGTTCCACGATATTTTAGATGCTACGGTTATATGCACTAAAGAGTGCAAGTTAGTCTTATAGTATATACCAGATGTAGGATAGTTTTTTGTTTAAATTGCCATTCTGTCCGCACATAAATCAGAAAAGCCTCTGGCATGAGTGAAATCGCAGTTTCATACACGGCGCACCGGCACCACCTTATTACCATATCCACTTCAGTTGTAAGACTCGAACCAGTACTCATACTTTTTAAGTATTTTTATTGATGAAACTGATTATTTTTTTGTGTCGGGTTAACCCCGTTCGTCAGTAGTTGACTCGCTTTTACATAATGTTAATAACAGAAAAACCCCACACAGTTAAAAAAACGTCTATTTTTAGCGTTTACAACAGCAAGCTTTTGGTCGATTTGAACTATTTTGTATTGGTTCCTAGTTCATTTGATGTTTTTCACAGGAAAAGTCAACATAAGTTGGTAGGCTGTTATTTTATGGGTACCCCCACTGCATCATCAATGCCCCTGTTGTAGATATGTCTCTTCAGAGTTCACAGAACGTTGAATGTGTTTGTATGCTTTATTGAATACTTAAGTTGAATGATAAAGCTGACATCAAGCGTGAGTGAAGTGAATAGGTATGTGCACTGCATATGCAGAGTATATTTGGGGTACTATATCCGCTCACAAATTAATGTGAAATACAAAGATACAGGTTTTTTTT